>JANRMT010062840.1:54572202-54658924 GCA_026402145.1 Polypterus bichir lapradei | reverse complement strand
GCATCGTGTGGGCTAGCTTCACAATAACTTGCAGCATCATAAGCTAGACTTGATTAACGCGGTAAGTGTTCGGCAAGGCAGCTGAAGCGCTGCATTATGGGATCTGTAGTTTATTGTGTTACCAGCGCTTCATATACCCGGGCCATTAATAACAATAATACAGTATATAAAATGATCTCACGGGCCGGATATAATTAAACACCGGGCCGGATGTGGCCTGCGGGCCTTGTGTTTGACACATATGGACAAAATAGAACTTGAAAAGATATATTTTTTCGAATGTAATCACGCAATTCAGATCGAGTTGACGCGCACTACAGTACATCGAGCCCGCGTGCTATTGTGGTTTTGCCTGCGTGCCTCAATAAGTCATCCTCCCCTCGCTCTTACTTTTTTACCGTTCATCTAATGAATACAATCAGTATGGCTTTACCAAAACAATCATTGATGGCGAATAAAGTATCCATTATTCGAGTATGTAGATCGGGGTATATATACATATACATATATATATATATATATATATATATATATATATATATATATAGAGAAGTAGTGTGTTAAAGAAGCTATGAAAAAGAAATGTGAACATTTTAAAAATAACGTAACATGACTGTCAATATACAGTAATTGTTTTGTGAGTGTTATTGAGTGTTGCTGTCATCAAGGATTTGATTATCATTATTTCTTTCAATCAGGTTCGTATTTGTACGATGTGTTGTGTTCAAGTTACATTCCGTGTTTGTCAGTCGTTGTGAAGATAACAGGTTTCATTCATCGATTTCGTTTCTTACTGCATCAATAAACAGCTCGTCTTCTTCTTTATCTGAGACCTGACACACTGCATGCACGGGTTTTTTTTTAACACTGTCTTCCTTTAGCGGGACATTCACTTTTTCCACCGTGTGCTTTGTTTCTGCAGTAGCTGCAGTTATGAATAATATGCTTGTATGTATCAGACGCTTCATATTTTTTTGCTGCCTTTTCAATTGTGTAATTCGGTTTTTGTTCAGCGCTCTTTGGAACTGTTGCTTTTTGTCTGTGCACTGCGTCAGTTCACGTGAGCCGCTCGGTGTACATGCATCGAAGTTTCCCAGCTGTGCTGGTGCCATGTCGTGCTATGTCCATGGCTGTATTTAATGTTACCGAAGTCCCGGCACTTAAAACTTTCTCTCGCAGTTTCGCTGAGTTTGTGCCAAACACCACCCTGACCATCTCATCTTCCTCTGCGTAAGCACAGTCCTTCACCCGTGAATATTTACCCGTGGCAGTGTTTCTATTGGATTGCCACTGACGGATGGCCTTATATGGGCAGGCACTAAATTACAAATGCCAGCGGCAGCGTGTCTATGAACTTAATTCGTAAATGGAGAAAAACAGTTTCCAGTTATGACCGTTACGCGTAGAATTTCGAAATGAAACCTGCTTAACTGTTGTAAGTGAGCTGTAAGGAATGAGCCTGCCAAATTTCAGCCTTCTACCTACATGGGAAGTTGGAGAATTAGTGATGAGTCAGTCAGTCAGTCAGTCAGTGAGGGCTTTGCCTTTTATTAGTATAGATATAATATAAGGATTGACAGATGGCACGTGAGGTATCGTGATAGGGATACCATTCTGGTAGAACACATCCAGAAATAAATTGGAAGCTTTAAGGCCTCAGCCGTGGTGGTTCACGTGGTCCTAATGCAGCTACTGACTCTCTAAGGTGCCGGACCCAGTATGAACCGAGTCTTCCAGCCGTCTGTCATAGAAAAGAAACTCTCCCGGAAGGGGTGGGGGTTTCCAAGTCTTGTTTTCAGCATCCATTCCTTCAGTGTCCTAATAATCAACTGCCTTTAATTATTCTTAATAGTCATTTGAAATGCTAATTGGTTATTAGAGAAACGTTTGTAATTGAAGTAGCACCGCTAATACCTGCATTGCTAAAGTACAGTTCTGGCTTCAAAAATGTCCCATATGAAATAGTCATGTATGGAGTGCCAGCCCTTTGTAGAACCCACTAATACAAACAATTTGGCTAGATCTACCCAGTCCAATCTGAGAAGTCGAAGCACTGAGGAGCAACAACAGCTCAGTCATGAAATGGCAGACCATGCAAACTCACTAAAGGGCATAAGAATGGCCAAACTGCCTGTGGAGCAACAGCAGCACTTTACGTAAGGAGGCTCATGAAATTGGGTCTCCATAGCTGAGCCTATGATCACCATGTGAAAGGCCAAGTATTAGCTGGAGTTGTGTAAAGCACACCACCCACCCAGTTGTGGGTCTACCATGAAACTAATGACGCTTAAGGGCCCCAGAAGCAACTTCAGTCCACATTGCTTAAAAACTTTGGGTGTGTACTGTATGAGAAGGGGAGGTTAAATAATAATAACAGTGTAATCCAAATCTGAGATGTAGTAGTTACATTTTTAAAATATTTCTGATGATCTCTCATGGAACAACCCCCTTGAAGAAGAGAAGAGTGGCTACCCAGACTTCATTGCTGGTTGCCATGTGACTCTTATAACAGATTAATATTGAAGGCCACAAAAATGAAGGTCCACCACCGAGCAATGGAGCAGTGGATACTTGTTCTCTGGTGTGGATAAATCACATCTCACTATCTGATAGATAAATTTACATTTAGCAGATGCCAGGGGAACAACACCTTCTTGACTGCACAGTGCCTACTGTAGATTGGTATAGTAGGGATAATGGCAGGTTTTGAGCTGGGACCCTTGGTTCCAGTGACCTAATATACAAAGACATTTGAGACAATTGTGCACTTTCAGTTTATTGATGGCCCTTTTCAAATCCTGTAGAGACGTGGAGGAGCTTGGGTGGGCTGCACAGAGCCCTGACCTCAACCTTAGTGGGTTGAACTGGAACGCCCATTGTGAGTCTGGTCTTCTCATCCAGCGTCGGTACCTGACCCCTCAAATGTTCTTTTGGCTGAGTGGGCACAAATTCCTACAGACACTCAGAAGTGTGGAGGCTGTTATAAGGGGGTCAACTCCATATTAATGGCCATTGTTTTGAAAAGGGAGGGCTGACACATTCATATACTGTAGGTGTGATGGTCACTTGTCCACAAACATTTGGCCTTTCAGTGTATATTTAAAATAAAAACAGTGAATTTGTAAATAGCATATTGAACGGTGACAGTCACAGAGCACTGAACACATTTACTGAGTTAAAAAATAAAACAACAGCAAAAACAAATCAGGCAATAAAAGAGATCAAATAAAATAATACTGTACTTAGAAATATAGAGAAATAAGCACTTAGTTAGCTATGGACCCTTTAAAGACCTGAGGCTCTTA
Organism: Polypterus bichir lapradei; assembly: GCA_026402145.1. Classification (NCBI taxonomy): domain Eukaryota; kingdom Metazoa; phylum Chordata; class Cladistia; order Polypteriformes; family Polypteridae; genus Polypterus; species Polypterus bichir. Next base: position 54,655,619 of record JANRMT010062840.1, on the reverse strand, counting down.
AAGCTCTTAGTAACACCATGAAGTGTCTGTGACTGCCACCGCCGGACGTGACTTCATTCACACACACGCACACACACACACCGATGATTCAATGAAAGTGGAGGATCTTTGAAGAGGTGGAATATTAAAAAAATAAAGGAAAAAGTGAAGGCCCCCCCCGAAAAAACAAATGGGTGCCTTGGCAGTGTCGCCCTCGTCAGGTGTGTCTCTAATCTTCTTCTTTCAGAATGGCAACAGCCTTTTTTTTTTTTTTTCTTTTGTTGTTACTCAGTGATGCAGCTCCTTCCCAATAAAAAGGTGAGATGTTAAAGTAAAGCCCTGCGATGGGCTGGTGGCCCTCCCAGAGTTGGTTCCTGTATTGCATCTCGTGCTGTGAGGGGAGGCTCTGTCCTCTCAATAACTTATCTTCTAAATGCCAGACAGACCAGCTGCAGGATGTGAACTCAAGATGCTGAGTTTGACCCTAACCTCCATTTCCCCCCACCCTCTTTTTTTTTTTAACTTTTAAAACAAAATGGGGGAAACAAAATAAAATGTGACATTTTCACATATTACTACCCCAAAAACTGAAAGAGCCATTTGAACAAAGAGAGTCTGAGTGGCTCGATCAGAGGTGCAAGATGTTGATTGTGTTTGGTTCATGTACATGGCTGGCAGCTCCTTGTGTCTCTTAAAGATATTGTGTGCCTCCAATCGAACAAACGGCATCGCAGGCTGGCCTCCCTAACGCCTCTGACAGCGACACGTCACTGTGATGCATGGCAGGTCTGCGGCACCGTCAGATAAGGGCAGTGTGGGGTTTTAGCATTTGAATACTTAATGTAATGCTGATCTTTTGGAAATGCTCCAGATCCTTCAGTAAATTCATCACATTTCTTCGACTGCCATATTACCTTCTGGGGGAATCGACCTGAGAGCAGCACAGACAGCTGGCAGGTAATCTGGTTTCATTTCAAGTGTCACCCGCTTAGCTCAAACAGAATTCTCTTTGTCTTTCCGTTTAGGATGCACACACTGTTCTTGGTTAAAAAAAAAATAAAAAAATAAAAAGGTGTAACATGTGCTTTTAGCTCACCTGCAGTCTGCAGACAGGGGAGGGGCTAACATTAACAGTCTGAGTTAAAATGCTCACTGCAGCCCTCTAGTGGCTAAGGCACAAGGTGCGAAATTTTGGTTGCCACTTGTAACTCATTGTGTGACTCCAAGCACTCACTTGCACTCCGTCCACTCACCAAACGGCTTATTCGAGTCGTAGGCATGGAGAGCCAATCACGTCAGTGTCCAGCAAGTCAGGAGCAAAGCCTGGATGGGATCGTCCATCACAAACTCACACAGTGCCACTTTGGAGACTCCAGTGAACCCAAATCACTTCACCTGCCAGAGGTTTGACCTGGGGGTCATGCTGCTTCTGACCACACAAATGATTTGTTATCACTAAAACTTCAGATATCAATCCTTTACAACATGTAGGACCCACCCTGACCATCCATCGTCAGATCTACTTAATCCAAATCTGTGCCCCTCAGTCCAGTCTCGACACTGGCACCATCCAGTGAAAGGCAGGAACCAACCCTGGGTGGGATGCCAGTCCTCTGCAGGGCCCTTTGACTCACAGACACAGATAAGCTCGCATAGAATGAAATTGGGGTCTCTAATGACCCCAAATGATAGGCCTGACTGACACCTATGAAGATTCACACTATTTATTATCACTACTTTTCAGATTTCAAGATTACAAAATGCAGATTCCATCTATCTGTTCAGTACCCTTACATGCTTATCCTGGACAGGGAACCACGAGAACTATTAAAACGGACCACTTTATACTGTAAACATAGTATACTGTATGTGCTCCGTTATATATGGTGGATTCAGAAAGCACTCAGAGCCCTTCACCTTCGGTTCACTTTGTTTTGTTGTAGACTTTGTTCTGAATGGATAAACCTGATGTTGTTGCCCATCAGTCTACACTCCATAGCCCATAATGACAAAGTGAAGACATGCTTCCAGAAAGGCTTGCCAATTTGTCAGAAATCGAAAACTGAAATCTTTTATTCATGAAAGTATTCAGACTCTTAGTTAAATACTTTGCAGAAGACCCTTTCGCCCCAACTCCAACTTTGAGCCCCCTTATGTCCGTCTCTTCAAGCTTTGCACACCTGGGATTTGGGCAGTTTATGCCATTCTTCCTGGCAGATCCTTTCAAGCTCCGTTAAGTTGGATGGGAAGTCTGTAATCTGCTGTCTTCAGGTCTCTCCACACACATGCTATGAGGTTTAAGTCTGGGCCACTCAAGGACACTTGTCACAAAGCTACCCCAGTATTGTCTTGGCTGTTTGCTTCAGGGCATTGAACTGTCACCCCAGTCTGAGGTGGTATGCACTGTTGGAGCAGGTTTTTTTTAAGCAGCTTTCTGTATTTGGCTGCATTCATCTTATACTCAGTTCTGACCAGTCTCCCTGTCTCTGCACCTCCCATGGCAGGACACTGCCACCACCATAGTTCACTGTAGGGATGGCACTAGGCAGATGATTTGCAGTGATTTGGCAGATTCTCCATTATCTGCCTTTCCATCTAGTTGGGTGTCATCTGCAAACTTAACCAGCATATTGATAAACGACTGGGACAAGAGTGTAATGCATATGGAAAAGAGCAGCGGCCTCAGCACTGACAGCTGCTGGACACCACTTTTAACATCTCCTAATTCTGATATGGTACCTCTTGCGTTAACCTTTTCATTCCTGTATTTACATTTTACTTATTTGGCTGATGCCTTTATCCAAGGAGACTTACAAAATGTGAGATATAATTGGTTTTGTTAATATTTTTTTTTTCCACTATGTCAATTACGAAGTGTGATTGAGTTGTTTAAGCTTAAATGCTATGACTTTTACACAACTGGCGCTCCATGCCTCCCCAAGCCAAGACCACCATAATCTATTAGAATATGGACGGGGTAAACTGAACTTGAGAGCCGCCGCTGATGTCGAGCGCTCGTTCGTAGGGGAGTAACGAGTAAAAGGAAGGGCGCCCTCTAGTGGTGCTAATATGTGTGAATTAGCCTCGCTCTCATTCTCAACTTCAGTCCCTTGGCCCGCCGATGCTGCTGAAGACGTGCGAGGGGAACTTTTTATCAGTGGCACAACTGGCATGAAAATTGTGGTGTGTCAATTCCAGTATTTTCCTCTGTGTGTGAAGACTTCTCCGACGTTAACACAAATTCACCAGATTAATCATGGCTGTGATTTGCGAGAGCCGCAAATAGTGTGGCGTAGTGGTTAAGGATTTAGACCTCATTCCCAGAAGTTGGTGGTTTAAATCTCATTACTGACACTGTGAACGCGAACAAGTCACATCACCTCCCAGTACCCCAACTGGAAAATAAAAGAAACGCAACGACTTGTATTTTAAATGTAAGTCGCTTTGGGCAATGGCGTCAGTCAAACATGTACATGATGTGCAAGTACACCCGCCTTTCAAAAAAATCAAACGATATGATGCTGGTGCTCAGGTTGCCTTGTTTGGCACCTCGCCATTGTGATCCACAGAGCCGGTCAACCCAATAGGCGGCACAAGCTACGGCGCCGTTTAGGTAAGCTAAGGGGCGCGCTTCAGAGGAGGAACTAACCACCTAAAGCTCCATATGGGCTTGGTAAGTGTAACCGGTGGTCCCCCTCTGACAAACTACAGCCACTGAGATTTAAATGCTGTGTTAAAGTGAGAGGCTCGCATCCACCCGCCGCTCAGGAAAATTTCCTAAAAACGCGAGACGGCAGCGAATAAGATAAGTAACGCAACACACCGCAGCGGGGCGGTAGGTGTTTGGAGACGGCGTGGCAGCTATCGGCTACTCGCGGCACGTATTGCTTGAGTTTATCTTCCAAAAGCCAAGTCTTATTGACATTTGCAGCAGAAATTATCGCAGACCTGCAGAAATGATTTTGTTTAGGCTTAACAAACCTGCAGACCACTTTGAAACAAACAAAAAAAAAAGTTTAAACTTGAAATGAAAACACCAGAGGGCGCACTTGCGCTTTATAAGACGTATTTGTACACCGCGGTTAAGAAGCTGCGCCCACAAACTTTATTGTCTCTCGGGCTGCTGGGTTATATGGCGGCCTTTTCTGTTGCAGTCCTAAAGACCACCTCTGTCACCCCAATGGCCTGTTTGCTGCGAGGGGCCTCTGAAAGTATTACAACGGCAAGGGCCAAATTACTTGTTTTTTGCTATTCACTCATGGTATTTTGATTTGAGATCAAATTCTGGGCGCTCCGGTTTCCTCCCACAGTCCAAAGACATGCAGGTTAGGTGGATTGGCGATTCTAAATTGGCCGTAGTGTGTGTTTGTGTGTGTCCTGCGGTGGGTTGGCACCCTGCCCAGGATTGGTTCCTGCCTTGTGCCCTGTGTTGGCTGGGATTGGCTCCAGCAGACCCCCGTGACCCTGTTCGGATTCAGCGGGTTGGATAATGGATGGATGATATTTATCTCCTAGTATAGACATTTAGATTTGTTAAACAGAACCTTTTGTAGCAGACCACCACATTTTGTATACGACCAGAGGTATAGGGCCATATGACTGACAGGTGTTCCTTGTTCTCCTGAGGTTTACTTTGATTACTTGGATTTCAACCCATCTTAGAGGAGTAGCACAGCTACTGTACTTTCTTAATAATAATATATGGACATACCTGAACTAGCACCATCCTCGGAGCGCATCATCATAATACTGCATATACAGCGTACAGGTGATCTGTATTCTGTTTCTATAAAGGGTCTCCTATTGTAATTTAGGTTTTGTTACGCTGGTGAAAGTGGTTCACCCAGAAAAAAATAATGAGTGCCTTACACTTACTATCTATTCATTTTTATATACTGTAGTTTCCTTTTTATTTATCTAGTCAAAGTACTGTCACACGCACAGAGACCAGTGAAATTGTTACATGTCCAGCCAATATGCAGCATATTGACACTATGTGGCCACCATGATTAACAAAATGCATTTTATTTAATACAAAACACAAATGAACTTACAGAATGTGGCCCCCCTATTGTGTTCAAAGCTCTAATGCCCAGCCACACCACCTATCAACACTGCTGTGGTAGCCTTCTTTGAGCGTCCCACCATGAATGTCTTTACCAATCTAATATAGCGCCTTTCAGTTTTTAGATAATTGTGACACACAGTAGGCTCCCCATCTCTTGTGTTGTATAGTGCCTTTCACATCTATTATATAGTACCTTGTCTATTTCTTTCTTTATACTGTATATAATATGCTACCATGGCTGTCCATTGGTCTCTCCAGGATTTTAAATCACCTGTAGCTCGCATATTGACCTGAAATTTGGTACACATAACAGTACAGGCCAAAAGTTTGGACACACCTCCTCATTCAATGTGTTTTCTTTATTTTCATGATTGAAGGCATCTAAACTATGAATGAACACATGTGGAGTTACGTACTTAACAAAAAAAGGTGAACTAACTGAAAACATGTTTTATATTCTAGTTTCTTCAAAATAGCCACCCTTTGCTCTGATTACTGCTTTGCACACTCTTGGCATTCTCTCGATGAGCTTCAACAGGTAGTCACCTGAAATGGTTTTCACTTCACAGGTGTGCCTTATCAGGGTTATTTAGTGGAATTTCTTGCTTTATCAATGGGGTTGGGACCAGCAGTTGTGTTGTGCAGAAGTCAGGTTAGTTGGACGATCATTTATTTTTCAACAGGACAATGACCCCACACACACCTCCAGGCTGTGTAAGGGCTATTTGACCAAGAAGGAGAGTGATGGAGTGCTGTAAATGGTCATGAAAAGAAAGAAAACACATTGAATGAGGAGGTGGGTCCAAACTTTTGGCCTGTACTGTATACTATGTGACGCCTACTATCCATTTTCATGGTGATCATTGACCTCCAAGGTTATTCCTTTTTTTTTTTTTTTATTGTACAATCAACTCTCGGCAGTGGCTAGCAGGGTGGCTGTGCTGCTCATGCATACTGCTGCCGTTCTCATCTCTCCCACCTTCGCCATCACTCCCCCTACCTCTTCATATCTTAAATCATTCTTGAGGCAGATTGAAGACTTAAATGCCGGCTTAAGTGAAAAATTAAAGAAAATGTACAAAGAAACTGCACCACAAACACTGACTTAATCAGTTTTAATGCGAAAAGATGCCGACAAAAAAAGAGAAGAAGCGGGCCGCTAGGGTGGAGAAAGAAAAGCTGCTCGGGATGCAGCAAGCGCATCAACCTCTGAGCAAACAAATGATAAACGTACAGAGGAAGAGGATGAAAATTAGGAATGCTCAAGTCAAGTGTATTCGCTGCACGTTACAGCAGTGCACGTTACTGGTGTATGTATAATAAAATCACCTTCATAGCCGAAGCCAAGCATTTTGAAAATCAAACTACTTGCATAGTGCATTTGTGATTAATTTCGATGAAATTTAAATGAGTTCATAAAGCCATTTTTGGTAGTCAGCTGCAGATCCAAGAGTATCATTTCACCAAATCTTGCAGGCAATGATTGACATTGCTGCACCTTGCAGGAACATATGAATTATTTTAAAAGACACAGTCACAAAATTTCAGTACCCTCATTGATTACACTTTTCTATCAAGTTGAAAAGGACCAAATCAATTGGCATCCACCATTCTTTAGAACGTTGGTAATTCTACCCAAAAAAGGTCATCTCCTTGGTCAGGGCCGGAGAACGGCTCATCTGACGGCCGAGATCAGCGGCAGGCCACCTCACCTCAGCCAAGTGTACATTTGGGTAACGCAAGTGCCATAGCAACCCTCTGGCCAGAGATGGTCATCTTCTCGGCCTCGACTAAAAAGGCGATCACGACAGAACTCGCCATACCCTAGAGGAGGTAATGCTTGCCTTGAGCTAACAGAGGTGGGCAGCCCCGGTGGTCCTTTGTAAAGTTCTGACCCAGTTGGGTGTGGCTGAGCTTACAAAGGAGAAGGCCATGAGGATAATCAGTGATGGCGTAGAAAGAGCCACCAGTTGGCTTTGGACAAAGAGGGAGGCCCAGTGGTCCGAATGATCACCTCTGGCTGGGCTGCCTGGATGAGGTCTTCCGATTTTGAATGAGCAGAAACACCCGAGGACTCGGGCCCAGTTCACAGCCGTCACCTTTCACTTTATGCCTACAGGTGGTCATTAACTATAAAGTATCACATTTGCGTGCAGAAGGAGGTTGTCCGTGTGATGAGGGTTTCGATTTACGTGGAGAAGAACGTCTCGACTTTAGCTTTTCACCTCCTCCTTTGCTCTCGCTTGGTGACTCTGCTTTATCCGAGACAGACTGTTCCTGCTGTGGAAGGCTCTCTTCCACCAATTTCATGTACTTGGCCTAGAAACAGAAATGAAAGTAATAATAATTAAGAGTATCAGAACTCAGCCCATGATTCTCGCTCCGAGACACAACTCCAGTCTCCATGCTTTATATGCTAATAATCTGCCCAGCCGTCCCTCGGTGCAAACAGCCTTGTGGTGATGATGGAGTGATGGAGCATATGGCAGGATTAACTCCTAAATGAAAAAATGAGTCCAACAGGGGGCGCCACCAATTGTAGCAGTTTGGGAGCAGGAAGTGAATTATGAATTTATTAAAGTGGTGCCTTGGTTTGCGAGCATAATTCATTCAGGAAACGTAATCCAAAGAACTCGTTTATCAGAAGCAAATTTCCCTATAAGAAGTAATGGAAACTCAGATGATTCGTTTCACAACCCACAAATATTTATATAAAAATGATTAATACAAAATATAAAGTAAAAATACGTAAAACAAATTAACCCGCACTTTACCTTTGAAAAGAATCGTGGCTGGTGTGAGGGAGGAGGAGGAGGAGGAGGAGGAGGAGGAGGGTTATTGTGCAGGACGACTTTCACTCTAACTAACTAATGCAGCTGTGCGCAACCTGCGGCCGTACGGCCGCATGCGGCCGTGGGCAAGGACTTTGGCGGCCGTGGACGTGTATATTAAAGTGTACGTAATGGCGGCCGTGCAGGTGTAGGGTCTCTGGACTCCAGCGAGTAAGGGGTCTCAACGCCGCGGAATCTTTGTCGGCCGGGTCGGTATGGTGACGCCGATTTGGACTCTGGGGTCTTTAGACTCCTGCAAGTGTAGAATCTCAAACACCGCAGAAGTCGATAGTTAGTCTTAATCATTAATTTCTATTTAAATATATTCTAATTTTGCCCAATAATGTCTCTGAAAAGGAAAAGAACATTGGCAGAAGAGAAGAGGAGCTTCAATCTGCAAACATGCAAGAGCAAGGAAGCCATTAATGGCGATGTTTTCCAAACTTCCTGAAACAATTGCTGTAAAGGTTTTTTGTCCTATATGACGTTTCGTAGACATTTTTTTACATATGTAGACCAGTAAATTGAATATTGTCAGATATATCATACTCTGTTTTAATGTGTAATCTGTAAATTTTTACATAAATCATAAAACATTATTAAGTTTACTTGGACTTACTGGCGGCCGTTATTAAAGTAAAAAGTCTGTAGTGCGGCCGTCAATAGCGGAAAGGTTGCGCATGCCTGAAATGGAATCCCTGCTGTCTGTTGGCTCACTGGAATCTTATTCTTTTTTTGCGATTTTAACGTGGAGCCTCTCCAATGATAGTTGCTTTTGCCTGAAGAGTCGCTACACTTGGACACAAAATAAAAAAAAAAATACTTTACACATTGTAAGGTTTCTAAACTCTTTTGGGATCCCCCCCAATGGGACAACATGCAGAAGAGCATCCCGAAGCAACTGTAGGCTCCTAGCGTTGTAGCAGTTCACCGTAAAAGTGAATCAGAAAAGATCGCGGTCGTACTATAAGCGCCTGCCGTCGATGGTTGATGCAAGGAACATTATAAAGGCAGGGCACAGTATTACTTAGCCACTAACCTGGCCATGACCCTGCCTGAGTGCTGTGTCTCTGTATAAGAGAGTGGCAGATCACGCTACAATAACCGTGCTGTTCCTGTTTCACGCTGAATAAAGTACTGAGACTCGGCTTCGTGTTTTGGGGTGCATGACAGGGACTCGCACGTCACAACACACACACACGGTCACCATGCTATAGTAAACAGTATCTGCTCATACGGATGTTGACTATATGAGTGAGAACGAGCTTGGGAGATGATTACCCACAATCCCCACGTGACGCTCGGCGGACAAAGCGTAGACGTACTACTCGTATTGCGAGACCTCGCTCATTTATCAAGTTAAAATTTATTACAAATTTTAGCTCGTCTTGCAAAAAACTCGCAGACCAAGTTACTCACAATCCAAGGTTTTACTGTATTCACATTTGCATGAGTGCGTCATCCTGCTATTTGTCCAATAAAGCTGGTGGGCCGGGCTGTGAACCCCCAGGACCCCTGACTGTGAAACATTTGCAAAGGGATGGACGCCACAATTCATTTTTCAAACTAGCTTCTTGGCGGCACTCTCTGCTTCACACCTCCAGCATCAGGACCCCGAAAGGCTTCCGTGTTTTCTTGGCTTTCCTTGTACCATGGTGACCAGAGCACTTTTGGAGAGAAAAAAAAAGTTTTAAAACTAAACATTTTAAACCTACCTTCAAGCTGATAAAATGAGGGGGTGGCGGGGCGATTATGCTCTGATGGAGTCGCTCTTCTATCATCTGCAAATCCTGGAGAGGAGGAAACAAAAAAAAAGAGGCCCAATCCAGTTGGACTGTATGCAGGTAGGTGGTCTCCATTTGCACCCACTACCTTTCCACAGTATCACAATCTAGGCCCTTTGTCTGGCAGTCAATAACGTGCTGCCTGACAGAGGGGGTCTGCACATGAAGGCTCTATGGGTATGGCGAGCTCAGCCGCAATCTCGATCCTTTACAGTCATCAGAATTCAAGTGTTGGCCTTCCTAATTTCGGGTGTATTTACTCAAATTTGTGTCCGAGATGAAACACATAAGCTTACATACTCCGCCGACGGATCTTTCAAACCTGTTTAAACCTGTTCAGGGTCGGGGGTGGGGGAGGCGAAGCCTAGTTCAGTAGCACCAGGTGCACCATAGGTCCCAAATCTGGATGGTGTGCTTGTCCATCACAGGACTCCCCACAGAGGACCACTCAAGGATCCGAAAGTGCACATCCTGGGAAAAACCTGCAGGCTCGGCACAGGACAGGGACTGGGCAAGGATTCCAGGTCTGGGACACAATAAGGCAGCAGTTCTGCTAAACCTGGTATGGGGGGGGGGGTGGAGATTGGGAATTCACCCCAGATTAAGTGTTCAAAAACTGCACACGTTCACGCAGCCATACATTTACATGAATCACTAAATTCATTTACCGTACGAGCGAAGTAAAGTGATTCTCCATCTGCCATTAACAGTCTGCATGACAATCTGCTCTGATTCGACGGGATAATTTAGTGTTAAATGAGCACTGGAGACTTCGGTGCACACACACACACAGCGCCATCAGGTTTTCAAGATTTTCCTCTGCTGAGAAAATTCATTTTCTGTTATTTTTTTTAAGTTGCCAAGAATCCACAGATTACACAAACAAAGGAGAGGAAAATCCCGACATGCACACACACAGCAGCATCTGAGCCGATTTTATGAACGAAATGAGTGACAAGAAGGCGGGTCGGTTGGTTCTGGGCTCGCCAGGATAGGCGCTCGTCTCGGCAGCCTGTGCTGGATTAAGGGAGTGTGAGAAGCGATGGACAGAGCTTACCTGTGTGTGTGTGTGTGACAGACATGTGTGTGACATGTGGCCAAGACATCATATGCCCCGTTTTTAAGAGAGACCCCCAAAGGCATGCTAGAATGCATTTTTGTATTCCTTATCCTCCATATTCCTGTCACTTGTCCCTCTGCAGTTTGCCTACCAGGACCACACAGGGTGGATGAGGCTGTCCTCAATCTCTGCTGACGAGAAGTTCTGGTCAGTGGGGGGCTAATTCTACCATGGAGTCCTGGATATCGGACTACTTAACTGGTAGAGCACAGAATGGTGAGGCTTGAGAACTGGGTGTTGGACACGGTCATGAAGAGCCCAGCAGTTCCAGCTCCATTTCTGTCTGTCTGTCCTGTACACCGTTAAACTTTAATCATGTCACCTACAGCAATTCAGTGATAACACGGCCATAGTCTGGTGTTATCATTGGTGGGCAGGAGAGACGAATACAGTGAAGTACCAGTGAAGGCCATTGAATGGTGCTGACTGAAGCACCTGCAGCTCACCATCACTAAGATGAGAGGAGATAATCGTAGACTTAAGGAGAGTCATAAATCCCCACACCACCCCGCCCCTGTTCTCCTTGACGGAGAAGATGTGAAGGCATACGAGTACCTCGGGGTGCATCTGAACGGCAGGCCTGAACGGGGTACAGACATATTACAAGAAGGGTCGGAGACGCTGAGGCCATTTGGTGTACGCAGGCCATCCGGACACGTCTTCTACCAGTCTGTACTTCTGAGTGGTAGTGGGCAGGAGAAATGGCATCAGTGCCAAACAAACAGATTAAAAAGGCAGGGTCAGTCTTGGGAGTCAGGCGGGACTCGCTGGAGGAAGTACAGGGAGAGTCGCTTGAAAGAGGCCCACAATATTTGGTTGTAACTCCCGTTAGGATCTAAAACGGTCCGCTCTCTACCTTGACGTGCGTGTAATCGATTACATGACATGTGCTGCTGGAAGTGGTTTCAGTTTTCTGTCAAGACACATCTCGACGGGGCACTCGACGTGGTGGGGGGAATAGCAGCAATTTCACGTTGGATGTTTTCCTTCAAATTTTCCACAGTTGTTCTGATAGACTTTGCCTTTGAGCAGAAACTCCAAATGAAGAAGTCTGGTGGTGTCAGATCTGGGGACCATGGTGGCCAAAGCCCCTTTGAAATGACCTCATTGCTGAAGAAGGACTCCATTTCTGCCATGTGCTCCTTGCCAATGTGTTGCTTCATCTTTGTGGAAGTCACCTTCTGTAAACTTACAGTCGTCCAGTTGACTCTGACATCACTTAAACGAATTGGTGACCCAATAGTTTTGCACCATGAAGATGATGTGCTGCTCAATACTGTACACCACCATCCTGACTGAGTGAAGGGGTACGGGTGCTATGTACCCAGAAACGGAGGTTAAACATCACAACGGCTGTCTGGCGCCTACCTCATCGCTCCGATGCGGGGGCATCCCGGCTTGATCGAAGCTCCATATACTGAGGAGCACGTCGATTTGTTCAGATTGCGTCGTCCTAGCGAGAGTTATTACAGAATATTTGGGGGTCCCTTTTGAGTGAATCTCTCTTCGCTTAGGAAGCTACTGGCTATCCTGGATGATGGCAGACCCCCAATATGAGGTATTAGCCAAACAGAGAAGCAGGTTTAGTAACCGGCGGAGAAGACCGTGCAATCCAAGAATGCGCCATGCGAGTTTGTCTCTACAAGTCAGCCATCAGATTCTATAATGAGTCACCCATCGGCCGTGGTGGTCCTGAGCAGGTGTGGCAGACATCTTAAACAGACAATGTGTAAGATACGCTGCCAGTGACGGACCCCCTGTACTGTGAAACTGTAACTGACAGGTACATGTCATTCTGATCACTTTACACTTGAATACCTACGCCTGTTAATTTACTGGTATGGACCCCTAAGAACCCGTATGGGATGAAGGGGGTCTGAGAACCTGATGTATTTGAGGTCTTGGACTGTGATAGTGCTGTTTTTGAAAGTCTCCTTCATCGTTTCCTGCTCAACGTTTCCGTTTTCTGGATCACTAAACATCCTCATGCAGCTCCGTGACATTAAGCTGCAGTCTGAATGTGATCCCCCTTAAAGTTTTAATGTGTCAGGGCGTATCTGAAATGGTTAATGTGCTGGGCCAGCGAGACAAAAAATATAAAAATAAAGAAATAAAAGTGCATACCTTAAGGAGGGCCACATTCCTTGCATGGGACACTTCAGACGTAATTTTCGGCTGATTTTCCTCATTCTGATTTTCCTTGTGGCTTTCCATCTGACGTAGCAGAGCTGCTCTTTTATCAAGTCTGGGAAGTCGAAGCACACACACGGGTTACTGCAAAATGTCCAAATGAAAACGGTTTGATGTGTTTATAATAATCTGAGAATTGTAGAAGACCAGCCTAGCTACAGACACACACCAAGGACACACGATGTCCAAAACACAAACGTTTATTCTCCTCTCCCTTATTTACACAATACAATGCATAAATCAACACACTAACTCGGTCCTTTTTACTTCTTTTCCTTCCTTCCTTTTCTTTTCTTCTGCCGCCTCCACTACTCTCCCGCAAGCTCTGTCCTCTGCCACCCGACTCCGTCTCGTCTACTGGAGTGAGGCGGCCTCCTTTATACTGCACCCGGAAGAGCTCCAGGTGCCTCGTGATTAACTTCTGGCAGAAGTGCTGCAGATCTTACTTCCAGTGGCAGTGGCCACAAACCCAACAAGTTTGAGCTTCAAAGCCCCAAGCCCGTGGCCCCGACGCAACTCATGAATTGCCCTTCCCTCTGTCCCCTGCTCTTGCAGGCTTCCCAGCAGGGTACGATCCCCGGCCATACATCACGGCATCAATATTCAATCACGGGAAGTTTCCCCAAAATTCAGATCCTTAAAAAGATTTTTGTGGTGCAACGTATTTAGAAAGAATTCAGGATTTTTTTTTTTTTAAACATTTTTCTATGTCACAGTTGGGTGGAGTGGTGGCTCAGAAGTGACTCTGCTCCGGTGGGCCCTTCAGCACGGACCTTAGCCTGCAATCGCTCCGTCCTGGGTAGAACATTAGAACACTCTGGATGAGAACAGGCCATTCAGCCCAACAAAGCTCGCCAGTCCTGTCCACTTATTAACATCAAGTGGAGTTTTGAAAGTCCTCCTGTCCACCACACTACTTGGTCACTTATTCCAAGTGTCTATCATTCTTTGTGTAAAGAAAAACTTCCTAATGTTTGTGTGACATTTCCCCTTCACAAGTTTCCAGCTGTGTCCCCGTGTTCTTGATGAACTCATTTTAAAATACAAGTCTTGATCCACTGCACTAATTCCCTTCATCATTTTAAACCCTTCACTCAGGTCTCCTCTTCATCGCCTGTCAAGGCTCAGATGTTTTAATCTTTCCTCCTAACTCATCCCCTGTAACCCTGAATCAGCCTCGTCGCTCTTCTCTGGACCTTCTCTCCAGTGCTGTTATGTCTTTATGCTGCACCCAGGACTCCAGATGAGGCCTCACCAGTGTGTTATAAAGCCTGAGCAGAACCTCCTGGGACTTGTACTCCACACATCAAGGCGCTATATAACCTGATAGTCTGTTAGCCTTCTTAATGGCTTCTAAACACTGTCAGGAAGTCGATAGCTTAGAGTCCACTACGACTCCTAAATCCTTCTCATAAGTTGGACTTTCGATTTCATCTCATTTTAAAGTCACCGTCTCGATCCACTGGACTAATTCCCTTCATCATTTTACTCACTTCACTCTTTTCTCCTCTTCATCTCTGCAATGGCTCAGCTCTTTTAATCTTTTCCCCTGTAGTCCCTGAATCAGCCTAGTTGCTCTTCTCTGGACCTTCTCTCCAGTGCTGTTATGTCTTTATGGAGACCCAAACTGCAAAACAAGGACTCCAGATGAGGCCTCACCAGTGTGTTATAAAGCCTGAGCAAAACCTCCTGTGACTTGTACTGCACACATCAAGGCGCTATATAACCTGACATTCTGTTACCTTTCTTAGTGGCTTCTCAACACTGTCAGGAAGTCGATAGACGTTAGACTCCACTGCGACTCCTAAATCCTTCTCATAACCGCCCACTGTGTATTCAAACCTCACATTTTCACTTCCTATGTGTAATTCTTTACATTTACTGACATTAAATTTCATCTGCCACAAATCTGCCCAAGCTTGTATGCTGTCCAAGTTCTTCTGTAATGATGTAACAGATTCCAAATTATCTGCCAATCCAGCTATCTTGTTGTCATCTGCAGACTTAACCAGCTTGTTACTTATATTCAGATCTAAATCATTTACAGATATTAAAAATAGCACTGCTGGTCACCACTCTGAACGTCAGCCAATTCTGAGAAAGTTCCTCACCCCATCACCCTCTGTTTCTTGTGTCTGAGCCAATTCCACACCCTGAACTGCTACCTCTTTTAGTTTGATGCCCACCCTTTCATGTGGCACCTCATCAAATGCTCTCTGAAAGTCAGTCAGTCAGTCATTTTAGGAAGAAGGGAGGGAAACTTACATGTCCTTGTGTTTCTTGCACAGCTCAACCTCCCGGCTCAATAAGGATTCCATCTTCCCACGTGAGGAACGTGTCCTTCTCCTGTGAGTTTGAATATTTACTTGGCTGGATAAGACAACTGAAAGAGAGACAACAAAAGCAAAGTCGGATTCCCAAACAACAAACTTCACATCAACAGGAAATTCAAAGTACGCCTGCACTGCACAACTTGAGGTGGGACAATCCAAGGGCTCAGGGGGCTGTGGGGACCCTTCAGAATGGCATTAGTCCTTTATTCACAATTTAATCACTTACTCTTGCATACTGTATATATAATAGAATGATAATAGCACTCACTCTTGTATGGTACGATATGTGATGTAAAGGACGTGAGCAGCACAAGCGACAGGCCTGCCTGCTTTGATCTTTACACCTCAGACTGTAAATACAACAGCAGGTTCAGGTCACTGGCAGAATTTCCCAGATGATTCTGATAAGGGGGATGAGACTTGGGGGTCCTCTAACACAGCAGAACTCGAGAAGGGGCAGAGCAAGTCTTTCCCCCCCCAGAGTCTGTGGTCCTTTAACGTGGCCAGTGATGTCCTTCTTCGCCATCTTCTCCAAGTTAGTAATGGCCAGTGTGGTGTGCTGGGCTGGCAGAACCTCACGAGGAGCCCACCGAATCAACAACCCAATTAAAACTTAACTCCCTTGAGGGACACACTCTGGACCCCATGGAGGTAACAGTGGAGCTGAGAATGATGATAAAGGTGTGTGCCATTACACAAAGAAGGGGGCTCCTTTATGCCAACTGCGACTGGCCTGTATGGCGCCTCACTCGGACCGCCAAGTCAGGAGTTTTGCCATTTTATTTATTTCGTTTCGACACAAATTGTATTCCATAAATGATGGTTTCGAGAATATTCCAATATTGAAACGCTAGGCGGCGCTTGCTTGCCGAAAACTTCCGAACTTCGGTCCAGGCCTGCCTCACGGCGGCTCTGCATGTGAATGACAGGCGCTCGGGAGCCCCCAGTAAGGTCATATCGTTGCTACGGGGGGCGGGCGCCTGGGTGATCTTCTCCTAACGAGACAGCCGACCGAAAGTAAGATGAGACGTCAGCGAAGCTCTTTGAAAACGCGCGTCCGCCAAGCTTAGATGAAACAATGAGAGGCGACACTTAAACCGTAAAGAGGTGTGCAGTGAAGGGGGGGGGGCTTGGCTACTGCACATGGATAAGCCTCAAAACCCCAACATGCTGGTGGGCGGTCAGAAAAGGAAAAACGCGCTCTGTGTTTATGAGGTGCCCGCGGATGCCGTACCTGTAGATCGTGTCAATCCGCCTCGGTTACCGCGTGAAGCAGCGCGACAAACCTTTGCAGCACTTTATGGAAGCTGCTTTGACGCACAAGGCGAGCCCCTGGAAATGAAAAGATGACAAGAGCTTTTCTTCCGCGAGAAAACATTCAGCGACCCAGCAGCTCCCGGGTGGGCGGGCCGAGCGGAGCGGAGTTACGCCGTCCCCATGGCAACAGAGCGGATTGGAAGACTCGCGAGACAAAAACTTCGACAAGCAGCCTGCAGCTGAAGGAGGTGCCGCCGAGGAGTAAATGTCGGAAATAAACGTTAGAAAAAAAAAAAAAAGAATAAACCTGTAGCTTTTTTTTTTTTCCCGGGATGATGCCCATAAAAAGGGACGTTTTAAATCCTGTGTTTGGAAAAACGAATGTTGCACCCACATATGGATTGGGGGGCATGAACCGAAGTGTGGTGTGTGAAAAACCAGCGTGTAACGTCAAAGCCAAACTGGTAAAGACAGCACATTAGGCCTTGTTCACACGGGCGTTAAAATCGAGCGGTTTTTTGCGTTCGTAGCGTCCGGTGAGCGCGGATCAAGCGCCGAGTGTTTTCTACACGTAGGAGTCAATGAGAGTGTTCACACGGGCTTTGGTGACGTGCGTTTGTCCGGCTGCGCGTTTATACGGCATCAAAAAACGTTGCATGCAGCTTTTTCTTGGCGTTCAAAACCCAACGAACGCAAGGAAACCGCTTTTAGTTCGTTTTCTGTGCGTTTATTTTACGCTTCGGAGGACTGGATATATATATATATATATATACAACATATATATTTTCATATTGCTTATTTTATTGCCTCATGTAATTTGTAAACCATGAACCTATTAATTTATGTTCTAATATAATATTTGATAACGATTATGTAGGGGGGGGCAATCCATGGCGGGGGGGGGCATTTCAGTGCATAACACCGGTGTAAGCGCACACTCGACTACTGTTTCCTTACCTCAAAGTGACAAGTAGTCTCTCTTCGGGGCTAACACCAAGTCGCATATTGGTTGATCGGCGTGCAGTGTGGCATTGTACCAGCTGCAGCAGACAATCAAAAGTGGAAACTGACATCCGACAGTAATTAAAAAACTTGCGCGGAAATTTTCGCATTTCTTCATAAAGCACAAAAAAACTTCCTTTAACCCGACGTTGTGCAGTCAGAGGATGAACGCAGTAGCGGCGGCGATTTTTTTCTCACCCTACGTTGCCGTATTTTTAAAACAAGAAGATTAATATCTAACATAGCAAAATGGTCCATATGAAAGGAAGCACCTCAAATAAAACGACAAGGGCTTTCATATCCAGTTCCCGACACTGCCTCCACAGGTTAACACGCAAACTACAATTTGGGCTGCAGGCTGGCGTTAGACAGAGACAAACGAGCGCCGGTGTAGAAGTCAATCGATCGCCACCACAAAATGCAACATAAACGTCTAGGACGTTCAGAGCAAGTTCGTTTATCCAAAAACTTAACGCCCGTGTGAACAAGGTAAGAGCTTCAAGTCGTGTAATATCAGTTACATATGCGGGCGGCGAGAAAAATCACAGAAAACATCTAGGGATGACGGAGGGCGCGGGGTAAGGTGGGCTCAGAGGATGGGTGGATGGAATGGGAGAGGGGGCATCAGGATGTGGTGACAAGACAGCCGGCAGAGCGAGAGGGGGCCACCAGCAGTCAAGACAGTCGTAGGCCTCTGACATTTTGAGGCCCGAAACACGAAGACAATAACTAACTGGGCAGGTAAAGAATTTACGAACTGGACAATTTTAATGTGATGTGTTGCTTTATCTAGTAGATTGATTGATTGATTGATTTTTTCACACAAAAAGTTACATTCCCTCTCCCTCTCCCTCCGGGCGGGCACTACGCATTAGGCACCTCGAGGTTCTGCACTTTGCATGTGGGGACGCGGATGTACAATTTAAAAAGATTATTTTCATGGAAATTGTTACATATAAATAACAGACCTATTATTATTACTCACTATTATTATAGTGAGTAATTAACCATATTTAAAAATAGTAAAACATAATAAATTGAAAGTAACTTATGTTTCATGTTGCTTTAGAGGTATTCATTGTGTTATACGTTTTCATTCTGTTTGGCTTTGAAATTAACACGCAAATACTTTTTAAACTTACACTTTTACTACAAATAAAACTATTTTTTGAATGAACTTTTCGTCAATTTCGCATTGAACTTTGATTCTGTGTTCGTGACAATGCAACGTATAACTTGCCCGTGATTGAATTTCGTTTCTTTCCCTCTAATAGATATATAACCAATAACAAAAGACACATCCATTGTGTGGTTTTGCTTCGGGTGCAGAAGTGAGAGACCTCGATCGCCATCTAAACTAGCGAGTCCACAGGAACCAAAATCAGTTGAAATGGACACGAGGGGCGTGTAATGTAGGCGTCAGCACACCGGCGAATCAAAGGAGTGGGAAAGTGCAAAGTAGGAGGAGTAAAGGAGACGCCACTGACGAGGGCTTCATCTTACAGGCCTCAGAATGTCTCGGGTCGCTGGATCTGTCCAAGGCTTTAGACTGTCTCGCCTGCAGCTGGACTCTCTTGGGCAGAGCACATCATGTCATGTTGCTTCTGAGTGCTTTGAGACCCCTTCAGCTGGTTTAGTCCGGCGTCTTCCTGATTCACCGGTGCGTATAACCAGACATTTGAGGCAAGTGGTGTTTCAAGAATTTTGAGCTTTTTAGGAAACACCAATTGTTGTCATTCTGTATCTAAAAAACCTCCCTCTCTCAATCCCCCCTCCCCCAGTCAGATGTGGTGTCTGAGTCAGCAGCATTAGGGAAGTCTATTAAGGCCATTACAACCATGTTTGCTGCAGGAAGTGACACCATTATAAAGAACAACAAACTAGTGCGTGTCTTCTCAAAAATGGTCAGCAGGACCTGAAGTCACGCAGGGGAATGGAAGTCCAGAAGTTGGAGGAAAACGATCTGAAGAACAAGGGTCCGACAGGCGAGAAGGGTGGTCAAGAACTCGGCCCCACATAAAGACGAGAAAAGATGAAGAGGAAGGAGGAGGTAAGGCCAGCAGTGACAGGGGGAGCTGAGATATGGCCATTAAAGGGAGAGCAGGAGAAGAAGTTGGACGAGGCAGAAATGAGAAAGTGGAGATGGATGGGTGTGGAGTTACAAGGAAGGGCCAAATAGGAAACGAGACCACCGGAAAGACCACAAAAGTGGGAGAGACGACTCAGAAAGGACAGGAAAGTAGGCTGAAGTGGCGAGGACCTGTGATGAGGAGAGACAAGGAAGATGTGGGCAAAAAGAATGATGGGAGTGGAAGTCCAGTGAGGGAGGGGGTGGTGGGTTAAGTAAAGTAAGATCTGAAGGAAAAGTGGACGCCTGGGGGGAGCTGCATGGAGAAAGCTGAAGTGGAATAAGAGGAACAAGAAGCAGCAGCAGCAGTTTACTTCATAGTTGAGTGTTTTGAACGGTTATTCTTGTGTTTCTACGCCCAGCACAGCGTCAACTCGGTCACCACAGTGGGCTGATTTCAGACGTGACCACGACAAGGTTTAGGTGTGGGCTGCAAGAAGGCCATTTTAGAAACTCGCTTTCTTTTCCCCCCTCCTGCTGGGTGGGCTTTGGCTTCTCATCCGACTGGACAACCGGGATGTTCTTCAGGCGATGGACAGGTATCTGCAGTGGGGGTCCTCAGAGATGGAGCAAAATCCACGGCTCCTTGAGTGAGGGTACGTGTCCCGTGTCCTGTCCCAGACCTTTTGGTTGAGTGGGGGTCCACTGAAGGTGGTCATCATCGCTGCGGCCATACGTTTAATAAGCCCACTGCCTGTCGAGTTCCGTGTTCTTTTGTAGTTTTATTATTGCTGTTGGGTTACGCTGCTCGCTTTTCGTTTTATTAGGCCTTCATCATTTTTGTTTTCTTCATTGATCAGTAAAGAATTTCTTGGGTGCTGCCAGGTGATACGCAGTTTTGGGACATTCCCAGTGAAAGGGGGCTGTTTGGTCAAACGCCACTTCATTTATTGTACCACCCTGACATTACCAGACCCCGTTACTTGAGCGCCTGACCCCCGCTGTGCCGGAGCCCCTCAGGGGTGGGAGGAGTGAATTGCAGTTGTCCGTCAGGAGATCGTGGCTGGCACAGACAGAGTGGGGGGCTCTCCTAAGCACTGCCACAGCAGAGGCTCGTGTGTGTCTAACACTGAGTGAATAAAGTGGGCCAGAAGTTTGTGGACACCTGACCACCACACCCCTATCAGTTTACTGGACATCCCCCCCCCCCAGTCTGTGAGGTGACAAATGACTGGCGTTCCAATTCATCTCAAAGATGTCCAGTAGTGTCGGACCACTCGAGTCCCTCCATTGTCTTTATGGACCACAGTCATACAAAGGGGTCCATTCACAGGACCCTTCACTGGCCTCACCCCAAACGCTGCCATTACCCCCCCAACCCAAAACTTCACATTTATGTAGTGCTGTATTTACTACTCAAAGTGCCTTACTTGGGGGGCATTTCAACCACCGCTAATGTGCAGCACTCACCTGGATGATGTGACGACCACCACACATGAGCTGTTGGGTGGTGAGAGAGCTGGCCAATTAGAGACAGGGGGTGATGAGGGGGCAGAATGACCAGGCCGTGGTGGACATCAAGATACCCCCTACTCTTTATGAAGGATGACCACAGAGAGTCAGGACCTCGGTTTCATGTCACATCTGAAGGGCGTCACCATTTGTACAGCACAGGGCCCCAAATCACTGCACTGGGCACAGGATAAGTGCCTCCTGTTGGCTTCACCAACACCTCTTCCAGCAGCAGCCCAAGCGTTTCCGAGATGGTCTCCCATCCAAGTGCTGGCGGGGCCCGGAGAGGTGGAGGTCCTCATCTGAAGTGCAGGTGGTACGGCGGCTGGAGGGCTCTGTGCAGTCCAGAAGATGGGCTTTCTCCTGGCATCATGACCCACCCAGAATGGTCCACCACTACAGAGTCGCGTTGTGGTCTCAGGCTCGGCCATGGTCATCCACTTCATGACCACCATAGTCTGGATCGCTGCTGCGAGTGATGCCACTGAGGAGGGGTGGCCATTTTTATGCCCCTCAGCCCCCTGAAAGTCATCCCATCCTTCTGGCAGACCCGTTGTGCTCGTTTGTGACATTTGAAATGAGCACCAGGGCCCCCTTCACCTCACAAGCCCACCTGTGTCGTCAGGAGTGGTGGTCTCACCTCCCTCTGAAGTGTTGATGACGTATTAAGGGCAGCAGATCAAAAGGCATAGCAGCCCAAGGCTTGGATTGAGTCGCTGGGTACGTCAGACTACAAGACTTGAGGGGGCTCCAAAGGTAAGAGTCACTGGAAAAAGTGAGTGACGTGACAGAGCCGAGGCCCCCTTAGTGTTGTGATGTCAACCCCAGAAAGCTCAGCTAAAAATGTCCCATAAGAAAAGATGTTGTTACGTGTAGCAGAGACGTCAAGATAACCGCAGCAGGACAGGCCTGTCGAGTGCCCACCGCTGTACTGCAGATGCAGACTGCACACTCGTCCTTTGTGTGACGTCACCAGGGTACAGCACCCCTCACAGTTGGGACGGGAGACACGTCTTCCTTGGCACACTTTTCTAATTTTGTTTATCTTTTGCTTACTCATGAGATGGCAGAAGGTCAGCAGCGCCTGACCCCCCCGAATTGAACATTGACGGTTACTGCATTGTGGACAGGACACAGGGGGCTAACATAATTCTGGCCATTCAATTCAATCGAAATCTGACAGCTGCACGTTGAAGCTTTAAACAACCCGAGCTGATCAGGCCTGTCATCCGGTGCTGTGGGGGTCACTGTCACTAAGAGAGACAAGTCACACGGCCGTCACTGTCACTCGGAGTCGCTTCTTTAAAACACTCGATTAACAGCTCCATGGCCTGGCTGGGGTGTCCACATTCACGTGTGATGTCACTTTTGTCCATTTTTTAATTCTTCTATTTATGTTCATCGGGTACATCATTCTTCATTTTTGGGTTTGTTTATGTAAGCTGCCTTTGTTATGTTCTCCCCAAGAGGCGGGGCCACCCGCCAATCAAATTAGGGAACTGCCCCCTGCCCCACCCTCTAAGTCCAGAGGGAAATGTAGTATTACAATTATTATTATTATTATTAGTACTACCAATAGTGCTACTACTAATACTACATTATTATCATCACTATTACTATTATTACTACTAATACTAGTGCTGTTATTATTAATACTACTGATACTAGTGCTACATTATTATTATCATTATTACAATTATTACTATTATCATTGTTACTATGACTACTACTAGTGCTACATTATTATTGTTATTATCATTATTACAATTATTATTGCGGTTATCATTATTACTACTACTGTTGCTAGTGCTACATTATTGTTATCATTGTTGCAATCAGTATTATTGCTGTTATCATTATTACAATTATCATTATTACTATTATTACTACTGCTACTAATACTAATACTACATTATTATTGCTGTTATTACTATTATCATTATTTAGTTTGTGTGTTTTGGGTCTCCGTGTCGATGGCAGAACAGACTGAAATATTCACGATTATGTATTCATTTATGTATTTATTTAGCTTGCAGCATGATGTTACTTCATCCACTAGATGGCAGCAGGCTGGATTGCTGTTTCATGACCGTTTGTCCCGAGTCACACTTGGGCTTCACCGCTTTTTCCCAGAATTCCGAGGCTGGGAGGCGCTGGGGGTTAACGCCATGGAGGGGGTCACGGTGGTGAGTAGGACCTGCTGTTAACCTCACGGAAGAACCCAGAAATGCCCAGAAAGTACATTAAAACCCAAACTTTATTTTATGTATAGCAATACAATTTACATATTAAATAACACAATAGAATGATTTTATATAGCTTTGAACAGAACCAAAAAAAAAAAAAAAAAGTTTTAAATTTTTTTCTTTTTTTTTTTTTTCCAAGTTACAAAAGAGGAGAAACAGCACACGTACGTCTGAATGGGTCAATGAGACAAACGTATTCAGTGACTGGCTAGAACTATTTCTATTGCACACACTGACAACAGAACTGTAAAAAAATATATATAAAAAAAAATAAAGAACATAAAAAGAAAATGAAAACCTTGGAATTTCACAATCACTGCCCCAAAACTGAGCACATGTGGAATTGAGTTTGGAATGCGATGCTGTTACTCACGACTTCAATGCACGGAGACTTCGTCGATTCCACATATCCACAAAAACCAAAAAAAAAAAAAAAAAAAAATACAAAGGAGAAAACGAAAAATCATGAAGGAGTTGAAACTAGAGAAAAAATAGCTTTATATGAAAATATAAAATTCTATGATTATATACCATAGATACAAAGTTTCCAGAAGATGACTATTAAGCAACAAAATATGTACAGAGTTTACGTGGATGACGTATACGTATGTGAAAGATACAAAACAAAAATAAAAATGAATAACTGGCGACTACACAAAGTCTGTAATTATAGGAAAACAAATAAAAAAAATAATATGACTCTAAAATGCCCAAAATAAAGCAAAGGAGAAAAGTAAATCATCATCAAGTCATTTCCCCCAAATGTTGGAGTTTAACTTCCATAAAATGGTCTCTCATTGTGGAGAGAACAAAAAAGGGAAAAACAAACAAAAGAAACCTTACAGATTGTATTTGACTTCACGTTCATATTCTGAAGATCACGCATAGAAAACAAAATAAAAATAGAGAAAGAGATCCGTCTGTCTGTCCGTCTGTCTTTATGGTCACAATGCCAACAATCAGGGGACGTTGCGACTCTCACTTTGCCGTAATCACAGTTTTTATTGTTCACCGTTTTTAAATCTTTTTGTGTTTTTTTTTTTTTTTTTTGTTTTCGAATGAAAAGAGTGGACCAGAAAGAGAAGAGAAACCAAAGAGTCAACGGGGAAAAAAACGGCACCAACAGAGCAGAGGACTCGGCAAAATGGAGACGCGATAAAGCGACAAGTGTGTGATGTGCTGGTCAGAATGACACTCGCTGATCTTCTTGCTGAAGTTAGTAATAAATATCTTTGGTAAAGTTGATTGATTCTACTTTTTTTTCCCTCCAATTTTTCTTTTTCTTTGTTTCAAAAAAGAAATGCAACACAATAGTAAAAGACTAAACACCAAGGCAGTTGTGCTGTCGTGTCACGCGGCTCTCAGAATTACACGATGACGCTGATCAATTATTATTTCCATTTCACACTCGAGACTCGCCAGCCGAAGTGTTCAACAAGCACAGACGGAGTTTTGAGGCAAAGGAATAATTCAAGGCATCGATCCACTCCACTGAGCGAGGGCCTGCGGGACGCTGCTGACAAATGGGGGACGCCGAACCTGAAAGCTTTCAGCATAAAGGAAAGCGCACGTGTGTGTGCCACACCGCGCGCTGCTTTCAAAAGTTCACACGTTAAAGACACCTTTGTGTTGGAGTGGAAAAGCTCACATTTCGTTTAGGCCACAGTTTTGGTGCTGCTTGATATCACTGAAGAAAGAAAGAAAAACACACAAAACAAAAACAACAAGACTGTACATTGCATTCTGAATCAAAGCTGAAGATCCAGGCAGTGAGAGTCGCTTGACACAAACCCGACATCTGCTCGTGGACGTGCTGCACGTGTGCATATGTAGTGACTAAAAAAAAAAAATCAAAAATAATCATCACAAAATCTGCACTTGTCTGCCTTTAGGGTATCATGTAAGGTACGTGTGGCTGCATAAAGAGGCACGTAGATGAGGGAGTTAGTTCTCCGTGTGACATAAAGCTGGTGGAAAGAACACACGGTCATGGAGTTCACGTGATCGGCGCGTGCAAAACGGCAATCCAAAGCTAAGAGC
Organism: Polypterus bichir lapradei; assembly: GCA_026402145.1. Lineage (NCBI taxonomy): Eukaryota > Metazoa > Chordata > Cladistia > Polypteriformes > Polypteridae > Polypterus > Polypterus bichir. The sequence continues at coordinate 54,630,189 of JANRMT010062840.1, read as the reverse complement.
TGCTGTTGCCGCTGCCAGACACGTGCGTAATTCACCTCCAGACCACGGGGTGGCACTCTTTCTAACACTTTCTCCCTCTTTGACCCCAGAACAGAGCATAGCAGGTTGGATGAACAATGGCGTCCCATCTGCCTCTTCATTAAATGCCCTGTTCACGTGCCATCAGTGTATTCAGAACTCTGAGTTGTGACATTTGTTCTTCCCACTTGAGTTTCTGTTGGACTATTTGAAGAAAGTCGAGGTGCTGCTGATTTCTTACTTGATGATTCTCTCTGTGTTTCTTTCTCTCTCATATATTATATATATATAATGCTAATGGATGTCTGTCTGTCACACAAAAAAATGTCAACCAGTGGGCGCTGATCTTGGTCTCAGTCGAGAGCTCACGCCGCGATGTGGGGGCTGCCCTGGCCACGGAATTGAGATTTGGGTCCCACTCACGACAAGCAGGCTGCACACCATGGCTAACAGGAAAACCCACAACTGGGTGGGCACGCGACATCGCCAACCTCGCCATTGGTACTACGGAGGTCCACGCTACCACTTTTTGTTTAAAGACGCAGACCTTGATCTCCACAACCCCTAAAAAAGAGCCAGCTCAGCACTGCAGTGTGTTTGGGTGAAAACGGAGAGTTTTGAAAACACAGACTCTAATCGCGCTCTGATTGGCTCGTGTTTCTTGCGTGGCCCGCTCATTACATTGCCTTGGCCGCTTTGCTCGTCTCATACTCGTCAATTGGTTTGTGTTTGCCGTTGCTGTTCTCTGTGTGTAAACCCAAGGTGCGTATGAACGTCCAGCACGGAGGACGTTTGCTCTTTCTGTTTCCACCGAGTGTGTGTGTGTGTGTGTGTGTGTGTGAATGGCCGCGTCGTAATGCATTTTTGGTTGTTTTAGTGTGGACGGAGATATTTTTGTGAATGATATGAAAATGCCAGGGTGGATGGAGAGCGGCTTCTTTTACAAACGCCATGTTTAGGTGAGGATGTGATGGTAGCGCAGACGAGATGCTACATTCTACAAACCTGAACCCGCTTCAGCGACTTTCTTGCTTTTGTTTTTGTGAGTTTTTCAACCAGGACCATTAGTGAAATGGGTCTTCTTCTGGGACCCCAAGCCCTTTTCTTTGTACTTCTCTTTATTTCACAGCTTATAACACGACACACTCAGCCATACTGATTCTCTCTCTTACACGAGGGGGGACCCTACAATTTCTGGAATCGGTCAGTAGCACGAGGCTTAGGGTGCACATCTCGAACCGGCAGCCGTAGTCTGCTTCACCGGGCCGAATGCGTCTTTCTACACTCATTGCCGGTGACTTTGCTGATTTTTATTTATTGTTATTTTTATTCTCCTCCAAGCCACCACAGCAGACACTGATGATTGTATTTTTCAACACTGATGGACTTTGTACCCCGCGGAGTGACCGCCAATCAGCCACATTACGCTTAACTGCTGGGAACGCATCAGGAAAAGACAGCCGGAGACCCAAAACTGGGCACCGTCACACTCCGCATTGCCAGTCACAGAGTTTGTGAGCGAGAATACGCTGGCACACCCCAGAATGTGCCAGATCTCACTCTGTCTCGGGGAAAATAGAATTAAAACTGAAAGGAGGAAGATTCGCTAGCGTGAAAGAAAAAAACAAAACGTGCAGGAAGTTTTAGACCTGAGAACAAGAGGGAGGCACAGCGCTGGCACTCAGTTTTATAATTTTGTTTTTTCTTTTAACAATTCTGTGAATTTGTGGGTCCCCCCCTTGCATACGGCCTTTCACTCACAAACACACTCCGTGTGTGTGTGTAAACGTATCTGGTCAGTACACACACACACACACACACGTATATAACTTGATAAACACTTTCATTTCCTGCATTTTTACGTTTAATTATTAAAAGACCAAAAGGATACCCAAGGGGGAGGGGAAAAAACAAAAAAACCACCAAAGCCCCCCTACCTCCTCCCCCAAGCCACACACGCCGGAGCTTCAAGACAACAACACACAAGTGACGGCTTCATTTGCCCCTCAGGTCACAGCATGGGGTTTTTTTTTTTTTTTTTTTTTTTTTTTTTATATAAACTCTTCATACTTTTCTTCAGATTTACGCTTACACTAACAACAAAAAAGCAAAACATTACCTTGTAGAGCCTCGAACGTGCCACGGCCTTCGCTCTATTGCTAAGGTGGAGTCAAAAGGACCTCGGTGATCGAGGACACACCAGCTTCCTGCATGGCATGACGTTGCATTGCTTGTTCCGCTATTAAAACATCGAAAAGCGGGGCGCTTGTGCCCAGCCCTGCCCGGGCACCGGGCAAACTGAAGGACACACAAGTCGGATGGGTGCCATGGAATGTTACATTAGGACTTGATTCTTATAGGCAGTAACACTGAATATATAGTGCAAACTAGAAAGAATTACGTTTCATTGTGTGAAATTAAAACATAGGTGCAAATGCTCAGTAGGATAACATTAAGACATAAAATGGCAAAAATAAATATCAAAAAGTTTTCAGTGTAAAAAAATTAATCAGGTTATATATATTTTTTTTTTAATTTTTTTTTTTTTTACTAGAGTCTGGCAAAAAAAGGCCTCAAAAAAGTCTGCCTAGTCCTTTAGGTTTAATAAAGTAAGTGCCTCCAACTTCAAACTAGAGACTCCATGCTTTCTGCGGGGTCCGATTCGTCTGTCACAACAACAGCGCCATTTTTGTCCATTAGCACAGGGCCGTTTCCATTCTCCTTGGTGCTGACCAAGCTGAGCATTGCTTTATATAGATATTGGTATTGTTCCTGCAAAAGAAAAAGACAGACCCACATTTACAAAGAGCGCTCTGTAATTCGGCATCAAGTGTATTGTCATGCATGGACAGTACGGGCAGGTCACTACATCAGTTGTTTTAAAAATCAAATCATTCCTGTTGTGAAATCCACATTTCAGTCTGTGGCTTTGTCAGCTCCGTTACTCATTTACTGCTCTGTTTGGGTCTTCACCTTGGGGTGGTCTAAGGTGGCTTCACTGGGACACGTTTCTCATGACATTACTTACATATTTAGTGTAAGAGCTGTGAATCCTGCACGTTAACAAGTCATTTTACCTTCAGGTCAATACGCTGCACCGCACATCTGCTGAGGTTTATAATAAGTGTTATGAAGACCAGAAGGTCCTGTTACTTCAGAGGGGTACATGAGCAGTACCACTTTCTTCGTTATTCAGGATTGCCACTTTTTTCTCTGGTAGTTTTTAAGACTCCAGCGGCAAACCACGGACCCCAACAGGGCTGACCAGCACAACGTTTAGTTGACATAAAAGTGAATGAGTAAGAGAGACCCTAAACTGCAGTGTTACGCATGACACTGGTGGATGGACAGACCTGGAAGTGGAGCTGGGACTTTGCTTTTGTCTTTTTTATTTTTTTTTTACCATACTAGGAGAGTCTTTGTATTTTGTTTCGAATGTTCAAATTGGTGGGCAGCACGGTGGCGCAGTGGGCAGCGCTGCTGCCTTGAAGTAAGGAAACCTGTGGGTTTGCTTCCCAGGTCCTCCCTGTGTGGAGTTTGCATGTTCTCCCCGTGTCTGCGTGGGTTTCCTCCCACAGTCCAAAGACATGCAGGTTAGGTGGATTGGCGGTCCTAAATTGTCCCTAGTGGGTGTGCGTGCCCTGTGGTGGGCTGGCGCCCTGTCTGGGGTTTGTTTTCTGCCTTGCGCCCTGTGTTGGCTGGGATTGGCTCCGGCAGACCCCCGTGACCCTGTAGTTAGGATACAGCGGGTTGGATTAGGGATGGATGGATATTTAAATTGTTAACACCATCCATGTTTTGTTAAGCAGGGTAGGCCTGGTGACTCTGAAAGCAAAAGTAACTGCCTGCAAGCTACTAAGGGTTAAAAGCTGACAAAGCCGTTTTGCGCTAACGGCAGGCGTCTGTCATCAGACAGGGTGCAGTCACCTGACCCGGGACAACTCGCTCTTCGGGAACGCGTCTGCTAGACACAGAAAGATGACCTTTCCTTCTTTAGGGTCCCTCTGACACATTCATAAAACAGAAACGGTTGGCCGATTTGCGAAATATAAAATGAATGCTTAGGTAAACGAAATGCATTTTTATAAGTAAGGGGAAGGGGAGGGAGAAAATCTGAAAAGCAGACTGGAAAGCGGAACTTGGCTCTTCTGCCTTGCAACGCATGAGTCCCGTGTACTCTGAATAAAGACGGATTGATTGAACTAGTGTTACTTCAACGTGACCCAGTTGGTATCCCTAACTCACAGCGTTATACTGGCCAGGTGGCTCTTAATAAGGTGCAATAGTGGAATTATGGGAAACGGCGCAGCTGTAAGGCAGCTTGGCGCTGGACGCTCTGGAAGGGATGATGTCATAGAGTGCTAAGGGTCTGTGGGTGCATCCCGTCCCTCTGAGCAATTGGATTAGTCAGTTTAACTCAAAAGAAGAAGTGCAAGTGTGAGACACACGAGGAGGAGTAAAGAGGCGGCACGCTGAGAGTCGTCTTCAGAGACCGAAGCCGAGTAAAGTAATTCAACATGACAGAGCCGGGCAAGCAGTCGAATGTGACATTCACACACACGAGGATACCGAGGAAAGGTTACACGTTGGGTAAGAGATATCAGATATTTTAAAATGTGGTCTGTGACAAGTATCATGGTTAGTATAAATCTTGAAATGGTACCGCGTGTGGCTCTCTAGTAGGGTTGTGCACTATACTGGTACTGGAAAAGTACCGGAAAACTCAAGCTTTAAAACTGTGCGGTGCCAGCATTTCAGAGTTTTCAGCTTTCCTTTCAATCCGTCCAAACGCCACCCCCATTTCTTCGACACTCGGAATGCGTCTGTTCTTTAGACTTAACGAAATGAAACAAAACCACAGGTTTCAACTCAATCAAGACTTCACAGGGACCCCCTTATTGCATCAATGAGATTGGGACATCGCAGCAGATGCCAGTGGAAAGCAGTGCGTAGTGTGGCACAATGGCACCGTGGACCAGGGAAGCTAGAGTAAAGCAGCTGGGTTTTGAAGTTATCTGTTAATTTTCTTCACAACCATTTTGGTACTGTGGTCTGAAAGCCAGTGTCGATGCCAAAGTCCAAATGTTAGTTCCGATCGATCCGACAGTACCCTCGAACAGCCAGGCCATTGGAGCGTAAGCTATAATCTCTGCACATCTCTCTGCACCACTGACTAACGTAATGTGGCTGAGAGTAAATCACGTGATCTGCTAGCTTTTTATTTGAAGGCTTATGGGAAACAACTGTGCCGTTCACATGACGTGCAATAGGAACAGGTGTTGTTTGACAGTAATGACCCACCCAACCTACGGCTGGGCCAAAAGTAAGTGGACACCCCTGTAGCACGGCCATTGTCAACAGCTGCTTACAATCCTTACATAGCCATGCAATGTCCATCAACAAACACCCTTAGCGACTTGAAACGTAGCACTGGCATTGCACGCCACCTTTACCACGAAATTTCTGCTCCACCTGATCTGCCTCAGTCACCTTATTGTGAAGTGGAAGTGTCAAGGAGTAAAAGCTCTGCCGTAAAGTGGTAGACCCCGCACACTCACAGAGTGTGTAGAAATGGACAGTCCTCTGTGGCATCATCTGCAAGAGCGTTCCAACCGAAATGGATCTCCACTACCGAGCAGCTGCGCACAAGCCAATATAAAGCACCCCAGCATCGGATTCTGGAGCACCGGAAAGATGGACCGGTGAGTCACGCCTCACTGCATGGTCCCTACTATAAAGTTTGGTGGAGGAGTGATAATGGCAGGGTTTGGGCTCAGCCTTTTGGTGCCAGTGAAGGGTCGAGTGGCCTGCACAAAGCCTGACCTCAACGCTACAGAACACCTCGGCGATGGATCATTGACATCAGTACCTGACCTTTGTGGATGAATGGGTACAAATGCCTACAGACACACTCTGGGGTCTTATGGAAAGAAGTGTGGGGGCTCCTATGGGGGGGGGGAACGGGACAACACCATATTCATGCTCATGTTTTTGGAATGGGATGTCCAACAAACTCAAGTGTGTGATGGTCAGGTGTCCCCATGCGTTTGGCCATATAGTATGTGTGTGTTAGGCTCAATGTGCTGGATAAATGGGTCATGAAAATGGATGGATGTACATATACAGTAGTTAATGCATTTTCTTTATCCACATTTTAAAATTATGTGTAGCATTAAAGTGGAGCTGCCTGGGCAGCAGTGGATGCGGTTTGATAAAAGTCAGATCACAAAACTTAGTTTTATATCATCCAGCCACACAGTAAGCACACCTGAGGGACGTACCGTACAACGGCCTGCTCTAAATCTCCCTACACATCCATGATGTTCACAAAGCTGACCTGTCCCAGTGCATCACCTCAGGTTTCCATGCAGCAGTTCCTGCCGGTTGTGTGTGTGTGTGTGTGTGTGTGTGTGTGTGTGTGTGTGTGTGTGTGAGTGATGTGCCCACAGGACATGCAGTACTTACGATATCTGTAAACACCCCTGGTCTCATGAGGTTGATCATTTTTGCCACCTGATAAACATCCACAGCATTTTCGCTCTCGAGCTGTTGAGATAAGGTAGTAAGGGCACAGAACATTCCTGCCGAAACTGCACCAAACCTGTGGGAGAAACGCCAAGGAGAGGAGCGTTTTAAACAGACGTGTTTTAGAGCAGCATGTGGTTTACATGTACCCACATATCACCAAATTCACCCCAAAACCGAAAACTTAAGCAAATAATCATCCACCTTAACAAAAGGATAAGTGTCTGTGTGTCCGTCCATTCGTCATGTCTCTGTCATTCCAAACAAATGTGCATCACAAACATTTGTAGTAATAAAATGCACTGCATTTGTCATTCCAACAGATGGAACCAACATCAACACTGCTTTTATGAGTCCCATACCAAATGGCGTATAACAGAAACATATGCATTGCAGTTGTCATTCCAACAGATGGTGCTCCACCAACATTTTATTATTATTTTGTTCTGATCCTTGTGCCCACCTTCTCATGACTCTGAATTTGGTAAAATGGCTTTGAGAAGATGCAGCAGGTTTGTTTAGACCTGCACCTTTAAATCCCACGGTGACCCTAAATGAGTCCCGTGGCCTGACTGTACTCCTGTCGTTGGTCCCATTTGCATTAACATGTCAAGTACAGTGAATTCCTAAATATCAAAGCATGCTTTTTTCAGATGGATTTATCAGTTGATGGGCTTAAAAAAATGTTTTACCACTGCCAAAAATAAACTCTCATTCACAACAAACAGATAAAAGTCATAAAAGAAAGACCACATACTCGTCATGGACGATCGTTGGACCGTCGCGCGTCAAAGCCTCTTCCTTAATGACATTGATAAGTTCAAAAGTGCTGCTGATTGGAGCGTCTGGATTTGGCCATTTTGGGCACTGGAAGTGACGAACTTCTAGCACGTAGTCATCCTGAACAAAGGGGCAAAGAAAGAGAGAATGGAAAATAGTGGACGCAGTTTCTACAGAATCATTCTTACTAGTCCGTTCAACTTTCTGTTTTCGAATAGTCGGTAGTAAGAAGAATCTTTTTTTTTTTTTTTTTAGTGAAGAATTAGCAACTTGATGAAACACAAAGTGTCTGTGGACAAGACAAATTAGTGAAAACTAAACACTGGCGCATAACTGATAAAAAAGTGCCAACCCACACCATTTAAAAAGAAAACCAGTTTCTAATGGAAAGTGAAACGCACAGCAGGGAGGGAGTCTGTGAAAAACGACATGCAGCAGGTAACGCGGGAGGCGCTGACACGGTAAGCAGATGGTACCTGTGTTGCTTCCAGGATGAAATCGTGGATGATAATTTGCTCTTCATTGGAGAGGCACAGTCTGTCTTTGCTGATAAGGGTTACAGTAAACGCCTCACAGTTCATCGATTCTTCCCGGCTTGGCCAATACACGTACTCATCTTCAGCCTGCAAATAGAGAAATGGGGCAGAACAGGAAAAGTTGGACAGGAACAGAAAGAACAAGCTGGCTACGTTATTAGATGATACCAATGGACGTGGACTGGCAGATAATTGAGAATCTGTTGAGTTGCCACAGGGGGACTTGGGCAGATTTGTGGCAGATGTCAGTAACTGTAAAGAATCACACATAGGAAGTAAGAATGTGAGGTTTGAAAATCGAGAGTCCACCTTATGAGAAGGATGTAGGAGTCATAGTGGACTCTGAGCTATCGACTTCCCGACAGTGTTTAGAAGCCATTAAGAGGGCTAACAGACTGTCAGGTTATATAGCGCCTTGACGTGTGCAGTACAAGTCACAGGAGGTTCTGCTCAGGCTTTATAACACACTGGTGAGGCCTCATCTGGAGTCCTGGGTGCAGTTTGGGTCTCCAGGCTACAAAAAGGACATAACAGCACTGGAGAAAGACCAAAGAGGAGCAACTAGGCTGATTATGGGGGGCTACAGGGGATGAGTTATGAGGAAAAATTAAAAGAGCTGAGCCTTAAGGAGATGAGGAGGAGACCTGAGTGAAGTGTTTAAAATGATGAAGGGAATTAGTCCAGTGGATCGAGTCCACCTTATAAGAAGGATTTAGGAGTCGTAGTGGACTCTACGCTATTGACTTCTGACAGTGTTGAGAAGCCATTAAGAAGCCTAACAGACTGTCAGGTTATATAGCGCCTTGATGTGCAGAGTACAAGTCACAGGAGGTTCTGCTCAGGCTTTATAACTCACTGATGAGGCCTCATCTGCAGTCCTGGGTGCAGTTTGGGTCTCCAGGCTACAAAAACGACATAACAGCACTGGAGACGATCCAGAGAAGAGCAACAAGGCCAAGTGAATGGCACTTAAAGGGTCAGCGTCTTCGTGCCTTTGTTTGTTGCTGTAATGGTTATCTGCCTGCTGTCATCATAATTAACACTGAAAAGGTGTAGCCCCTCTTAACTGTGGACAGACGCTGGATTTCAGCCGCCGAGGCTCGCAGTCTGAATATTCCTATCTGGCGAGTGTTCTTTAATACTGTAGTGACGCTCTGAATTAAATGTAACTCACGTTAAGCTAAGCAGCTTCTGAGCTTTTATTCCGAAACGCAAGTAATGAATGGCACTGAGCCTCTGAGGTTGTGTATGAAATGCTATTTATGCAAACGCACGCCCTGGTAGCTTCTGAGCACGTGATGTGTTATTACAGAGCACACGCTGGCTACACGGCCTTCACCGCCGAGGCTACACGTAACACGTGGCTATCAGCCACAGTCGCATTGCTGTCTGGGGTATATAAAGCAAACGATAGTAAGTCGAGCAAACTCAATTAACTGACTCGCTAACTTATAACTGATTTATAACATCATGATAAAATCAGTCTTACAGATGAAAAACAATAAACTGGAGTTAGATTAGTGACCCACGTTAATATTTCATCATTGGTTAGGAGACACAAAGATGTAGAGAAACTGGCTGGGCCTAAACTGATGAGCAGGTAAAAAAATCCTACATCTACCAATTACAAGTTTCATCTTTAAAACGCTGATTTGTTGTGTTGTGCGTAGCTCCTGGACGACTACAGTCTAGTAAAGATAGAAAAATGTAGAAAAAGCCGTTTCTAAGACAGGGTCCCCAGCTCCAGTCCTTGAGGACCACCGTGGCTGCAGGTTTTCATTCTAACCCTTTTTTTCTTAATGAGCGCTCTGTTTGTGCTACTAATTAACTTCTCGTGAATTCACTTAAATTGAATTGCTTTTTAAAGATTTCTTCATCGTTCCTCTGAATTTCTTCATTTCCTGCCTTAAGTGGCACCCAAACAGAAATGAAATGTGAAACGAGTGAGCCAACAGAACAGCAGCTAAGTCAGGGCCTCAAACTCCAAGCAATTTCACTCCAGCCAGTCGCTCAATCAGGCTCTCGATTCTTGTCGTTAATTAAACTCGTTCTTTAATTCCGTGGCTTGTTGCTGCTCTCGTGGTGCATTGGCAGACGTTTTTGAAACTGTCAATTTTCTCTTTTCTAAGAGCTCTGTGGACCTGAGCAGATCAACATTCCTCAGACCTTCACCTTTCTTTATTTTCAGATATTGTATGATGGACAGCAGTTGTGTTGGCTCATTTTGTATCTCACTATTGTTTGGCTGCTAATTAAGGAAAAAGAAACAATTAAGGAGTCTGAGTCTTCAAGAGCAAGTCAATGAAACCTGCAGCCACGGTGGTCCTCCAGGACCGGAGCTGGTGACCCCTGTTCCACCCTGAGCACACAGACTCGTGTGCAAAGATAACCTCCAAACTCACAGGCTGATCTTTCTCCAACCAGAAGAGCTGAGTGCTTTTAGACAGGATCAATGAGAACAAGTGGCCCGTGCGGTACTTCAAGCCTGACCTGGCCTCAGGAGCCTTTAGAAGGCCTCACACCCTTTCTCGCTGTGGTCCAAGACAGACAGTCATGAGGTGCGCGGACACCGCCTTCTACAAACCAGGACCATCTGGCACCTCGTAGACTTGGCTACCACCATGTGAGAAAAGGAAAATGGAGAACGGTGAAGGGGGTTTGGGTGTTAATGACGTTACGACGTGACGTACCAGTGCACCGTAGACAGGACTTGAATGTTGTGGTGGTGGCTCTCTGTGTGTCTGTGGACATTTTACTTAAGCTTTGTGAGCCAACATTTCAAACCATTCCCGTGCATGAAGAGCGGCTCCACTGCTTATTCCATCAGCCACTCATAGCGTTCAGCAAGCAGAAAGAAAAGGGGAAAAAAAAGCCGATTTCTTTTAACCTCCCCTAAGGATGATGAGACAGTGGTGACAGGCTGATTAGCATACGGTAACTGGGGGCGAAGCTGCGAGATTTGGAAACATCATTAACGGCCAGCATGTCAGCTGTGGCTCAGCAAAATTCTGACAAGAAATGTTGCCCTGCTGAGTTTTACTAACAAGCAGCATGAGGCGGAGGCCCAAACACAGTAAACAAGGGTGCCAAAAGGGCGATGCTCACTTGTGTCTTGTTTATACCGGGCAGGTAAGGTTATATAAATAACGAGGCTTCATTATCTGAGATGTCTAGAGGTCCTCGTGTGGTCCTGTAGTGCCGAAGTCACATTGACTGAAGTACTGAGCGTTTGCTAACGTGCATTTGTCCTGTCAGAGTTTGTCTTCCACTCCCCGCAGTTTGTCCACACAAACTTCTACACGTCTCCTTCTTGTTCTTTTTTCTGTGGAAATGCCAACCCACCACACCTGCCAACACTGCCACTCTCATCTTAATGCTTTATCAAAAAGCCGGCTCTTCATGGCCACATGATGAAATACAAACTGTCACCCAAACTGAAACAGAATGTCAGAGGTGTCAACTCCAGTGAGGAGGACAGGATGGCAATCACACAGAGTACAGGCTTCAGGGTGACGAGCCGAGCGCAGGATGGCATATGGCAGGTACTGCTTTAATGTCAGGATTTGTTAGCATTTAGTGTCATTATGGGCTGGGATTTCACCTTAGCACATCAAGTGCAATCGAACATGAAGAAGAAGAAAAAAAAAACAAAAAATGGCTCAAGAAGGAAGTTTTCTGTGTTGTCTTTAGTACATTCATTTCACAATAAGATTACACTTACTAGGCCTTGGTTATCTGGCAGCATCACAATGATTTGTGCGTTGTGGTCCCAGATCATCCTCCAGAGGTCTTTAGTGGTGTGAGGCAAAGGGTGCTGTGTAATGATGAACTCATTGCTCCGGCAGTAACCCTGCAGTCACCAAAAGAAAGCTGGTCATTTGACGAAAGGCTGCGATACCAAGACATGGATATCACGATCTTCCAAAGGACACTTCAGGTGGGATGATAGGGAAGGATTACCAAACTAAAATGCAATTTCTATTTTGGACTCATTCCATTTTGTGTGTTGGAATTGCTAAGAATTTGCCTGTGGCACCATATTTGCATTGAACTGGAGAGGTATTGCAATGGGCATTTCTAGCTTTCCATTCATTTCATATCACTTCTATAACTTTATTTTCAAAACTCCTAAATCTCTTCTTTTTACTGCCAAGTTACACACTCACCATAATATAGGAGGCATTAATGTAGTCTGTTCCCTTCATCCCTGGTAAAGGTGCCAGTCCAACTCTGGCGCGCTCAGCTAGGTGAGAGAAAACAAAAGGCAGGCAGAATTTACTACAGAGCACTGGTCTGTGTTTAACATGATTTACTTCGGTTACGGCGCTATAAAAAGATAACAATAAAAAGCGTCAGAAGATGACAAAAGCCTCAAATCTCACACAGAGACGTCTGAATGATCAAACAGTGCAGGAGCTCCCTCTGCTGCTTGGCTCAGGGAATGAAATGGCTGCCTACCAAGTCAAGATGCTCTACGCTCGTGTTTCTGAAGCCGTGCCCTCTATGACCCTGGGGCTCCACACAGTTATAACCCCGTGTATCAGTTAGCTACTGGAAATTAACGAAGAGCCAGAACGTCACAAGCGTCCCTGTCGACCGATGCATGCAGTGCTGCGTTCTTCTAATTTCATCATCTGCGAGTGCACATTAAATACACTCAACACGTTGATATTACTGTGGATATTATTTGTATAGGAATAAACAACATAAGTTAGATTTTTTTTTATTATTACTCGTGAAGGTTTTCTCTTTTTTTTTGATGTCATATTTTAAAAGGACTTTGTAATGAGAAGAGAAATAATTAGATTTTTATCAAACAAAAACTGTGACTCTTTGTACATCGTCACAGGCACAGACTGGAGCATGAAGTTATGTTACCTCTTCAGAAATCAATGTTCGACTGTTATAATAAAATAGAAAGAAATTAAACTTTGGATACAAAGTATTGACAACAGCTTTTCAAGCCTTACCTGACCAAATAAATGAGGCAGAAAACAGAAATAAAGATTAGCATTCTAAGCGAGTCAGTTGCAGTGCAGCAGCGGCGGTTCAAGGCCAGACCACACAGTGTGGGACCTTGAGGAGACGACCCTGGGGTCCAAGTTACTGTCGCGGTCAACAGCCCATCGAGATCAGCCCGGGCCGCCAGTCTTGGTTTACCAGACCACTGCACTGAGATCTGCAGAATTCGTGTTAAATTCAATTCACACTTGAAAATCAGAACGTTCCTTGTCATCATCTGAGCTTCCAATTACATCAGCCTACAGCCTATGCTCAATTACAAAAAGAGATTTGCTTTACACCTCTGAAATGCATTCCTTTGTGCTGATGGTTTCCCAATGTCATTTTGGATGCCGTGCCAACAGCAGGCCCTCTGTGAAGTGGAGACTGAATGGCAAACTAATTCTGCCCATTTAAATCAAGAACCTTACATGGCACCACAGAAGAGTTTCGGTTTTTCTCCTTGTTGCATTCCTTCTGAGCGCTGAAACATTCCACGTAGCGAGCGTTACACTGCGTCACCAGCTAGAAAACAAGAGAAGATGAAAGTGAAGGTACATGGGGGCTGAGCTGGTACTCCACTGCCCCTTGACCCCTTACTTTATTTGTTGCAGGGATTCACCAGCACATTGTCCCTCACACAAGCTCTTTTGGAAGTCTGTACTCGTCCTGTTTTGATTATTTTCTTTCCACAGGTTTTATCCTTAATGTATGTCAGTATAGTCAGTATAGGTAGTGGCCATAAAGGAGGAAACCCAACATAAAGTCATTTAAGGGAATGCTGGAAGAACGGACCACCAAACCAGCTTACAGTGGGCTCAGGAAGTCTTCATTTTCTGCACACTTTATTGTGTTGCAGATTTCATTTTAAACAGATACATTTGTCATTTTTGGCTATTAGTCTACACTCCGTTACCCATAATGCTTTACAAATGAATTAAAAATCAAACACTGAAATCTCTCATCAGAAGTATCGAAATGAGTACAAAAGTTCTGCCTACTGACCTTAAATTGCTTTTCTAGTCTCGTCTTGCCTCCCACCGCTGGGGTGAGGATGCTGTTGACGTAGCTGTGCAATTGACTGGCCTGGACTTCTGTTTCTTTTCCAAGGATTGCTTCCAACAAGGCATCATGGATGAAGATATACTGTTCCTGAATTTGAGTAACAGAACATCAGAAGTCTGCATGCTAAGCTGTCAACCTTGTCTAGCAAAACATCAACACGGAGGCAGCCGTACAGTCAAGATGTGCTCACCACAAGTCTTTCTAAATGCCCTTCTAGTGAGAGCACCAAGACAGCAGAGTGGCATCACACTTATACTTTACTGGACAGTAGTGATCAGCAAACCCCGTTTAGCAAAAACGTGGAAATGCTTGGGAATTTTGTCAAATTCTGTGAAACGCACTGAAGTCATTGTGGAAGGGGAAACTGAATTTGTTTTGATTCGATTATAATGGAGCATTGGCCCTTTAAGTGTCCCTGAGAACTAGGGACGCATCTGTCTACTATGCTGGACCGATAATCATGGTGTCCAAAGATGTGACATGAGCTGTCAGGCAATAGTGCTAACCACTGTGCCACCGTGCCTCCCTGAGATACATTTATAACAACAACATTTGTTTATATAGCACCTTCCAATAGACAGCATAACTCCAGGTTCTTCAAAGATGGTGTTAAGCATGTAGTAAGTATACTCCGAATTCTTTATCTCTCTCTCTCTGCGTCTCCCAAGCTCCTATGACTATGACTGACCGTAACACCTACTAAGACTGTGGTGCAAGGGATCAGCGTTATATACTGGGGGGGGGGGGGCTTTCCCTGCCACTACCTGACCTGCGCTAACGTGCTTCATCCCTCAGTGAAGACACAACGACGCATAGTGAATCACAACAGATTGCTTTCATAATCTCATCATAGTCGGCCAATACTGCTTTTTTATGCACACAGAAGGGTGCAAAGCCAGCTCGAGTCTACATCTCTATGCTGTATGTTAACTTGTGCATGAATGGGGCATAACGGGCAGTGCCATAAAGTGTGAGGTGGAGTATGCTTGCAGTTGGCAAGTGTGAGAAGTTCCACGCAGATCACGTAGTGACATCTCTAGTCAGCGTGAATGCCACAGCTCTGTGATGTCATGCTGGCCTTGCAAAGCATTATGGGGAGCTGGGAACAAAATGTTTGCCTAAGCTGGACACACAACAAAGTTTCAGGGAACAATGTGACAAATAAGGTCACCAGCGGACCAATCAAATTCATGCCGAACTTCGCTGATGAACACTACTGGGCAGGTCACTCTTCATCTGGTTGCCTTACGCTCCAGTATTCTAATTCATTTTTTAGTGTCCATTCACTCATCAGACAAGAGGGCTGTCACATCGACTGTTACTACTCGACTAAACTTCAGGTCTGTGCACATCTGAAGGCAAAAACATACATTTGATTGTAAAAGGACGGTCGCTGCTTTACCTCGCGCTAATTTAGACTTTACCGTACGTATATTAATCCAGAGAAGTGATGCAGTCCCGTGCTGTCTAACAGGTCTGTTTTTGTAATTCATTTCCAAGGTTAGCCTTTTTCTAATTTTAAATGGTTCACCTGTATTGTCATTGGTAGAAGGGACAGGTGTCTGCTGCTTGAGCATAACTCTTCATAATTCTGTTGGCTCAAACTTGCTTTTTGATCTACACCTCTACTAAGGTGTACTGAAAGCACTTTGAGCTACTGTTTGTATGAAAATGTGCTATATAAATAAATGTTGTTGTTGTTGTTGTAAGGACACTTTACCTTAAAAGCACACACTTGAAACTTGTCAATGCCCATGTCGTGTAGTCTGGTGAAGCTCATAAAAAATAAAACATCAATATAAACTTACAACACAAGGACAACAGTGACCAGCATCCCCCTATTATCCCCCAAAGACCCCAGTTTACAAACGAATGCAGGCAACTCTTGAGGTCAAGATGCTTTGTGAATCAGAACTTTTATGAAGTCAATGAATCAGCCAAGTGTGGAAAAACAGTGGAAAGTGTCCATGAAATATAAAACCTGATGGAACTGCTGATGCCCATCATCATCATCATCATCACCGGTTTAACAGGTAGAATTCAGCATTATTTATTGTAATAAACACACAAGCAAAATTTAAAAGAGCAGATGGGGGGTCTGCCCGGATCTCACCTCTGTTTGGACGAGGTAGTTCCGCTGCGTCCTGATGTGTTTGAGGAACCCCAGGACGTTGACTGTGCTTTTGTCTTTTATCTGTTGTAACATACTGTCGATGACGATATACGTTCCTGTCCTCCCAACTCCGGCACTGGTGAGTTTAATAAAGAAAAAATAAAAAGAACGTCAAGCGTCTACAAAGCTATGAACTGTCACACGAATCTCCTCAAAATCATCAGTGAAGCACGTGTCTGATTTTGCCCGTTCTCCATCCATACGTCTCACCTTCTCCAGACCCCAGTTAGTAATCCTTCATGTCAGGTTTATGAACCCCCCACAGCACAGACATGGCTCTCCAAATTCTCAGAGCCGAGCTCAGATCATCATGACTGGCTCTTTTTTCTTGAAGTAGACCACACTGTTTACTTACCTCTTCAGACTTTTACTTACATGTACAAAAGGTCTTCGGACCCCTTCACTTTTTCCACATTTAGTTATACTGAAGCCTTATGCTAAAATTGTTTAAAATTCATTTTTTCTCTCATTAAACAACACTCAGTACCCCAGAGTGACAAAGCGAAAGCTGGATTTTAGACATTTTTGCAAATTTATTAAAAATAAACAACTGAGATATCCCAGTGGCACAAACGTCCAGACCCTTTGCTACGACACGTGAAATTTGAGGTCCATCCCATTCTATTGATTATCACTGAGATGTTTTAGAGACCACCTGTGGTCAATTCAAATGATTGGACTGATTAGAAAAAGGCACACACCTGTGTACTGGAGTTGAGCAAAAATCAAGAAATAAGGTCAAAGAAACTATCTGTAGAACGTAGAGACAGGACTGTGTGGAGGCAAACGTCAGGAGAAGCCTGTTTCCCAAGAACATAATTCCTAAATGGAAGAAGTTTGGAGCAACCACAGCTCTTCCTGGAGCGGGCCACCCAGTCAAACTGAGCACTCATGGGAGAAGGGCCATGATAAGAAAAGTGACCAAGAACCCAATGGGCTCAAGAGAACTTAAGTGGAGATGGGAGAAACTTCCAGAAGGACAATCATCAAAGATCAGGGCTTTATGACAGAGTGGTCATGAATAACATAAAAGCCTGCTTGGAGTTTACAAGAAAGCACCTAAAGGGTTCTAAGGATGTAAGAAACAAGAGTCTCTGGTCTGATGAAACCACAACTGAACTGCAAGCATCACGTCCTGATGAAACAGGGCACCAATCATAACCTGTGCAATGCCACTCCAACAGTGAAAAACAGGGATGGCAACATCGGGGACTGGGAGACTAGACAGGCTTGACGGAAGGCTGAACAGAGCAAAGTAAGCAGATGTCCTTAAAGAAGATCTGCTGCAGAGCATTCTGAACCTCAGACAGGGCCGGAGATTCACCTTCCAGCAGGACAAAGCACAGACAACACAGGACTGGCTGGCTAAGGGAGAAGAACTCTGTAAATGTGTTTGAGTTGCCATTCCAGAGCCCGGACTAGAACTCAATGAAACGTCTCTGAAAACACTGTAGCTGACCACTGAAGATCTCCATCTGACATGACAGAGCTTGGGAGGATCTGCGGAGAATTACGACAGAAAATCCCCAAATCCAGGTGTGTGAAACTTGCCAGTCAGACCCAAAAAGACTGAAGTACTGAATACACGTGTCAATGGAATATTTCAGTTTTGTATTTTGTAAGAAATGTGCACAAAGCCTGTTTTTGATTTGTCATTGTGGGGTTGTGAGTGTGGCTTGATAAGCTAAAACATAAATTTAAATGATTTTAGTACAAGGCCGCACCCTAACAAAATGTGAAAAAAACTGAAGGGGTCTGAATAGTATCTGAAGGCGCTGTATTTATTTAAATGAGGGGTGGTCCTATGTTACCCCCAGGTCATAGACTTGTGAGGTGTACCACACACTTGATGTAAACCTACATGATAACTCATACACTCTTGCTCTCAGCTTTTTTAGCCTGCATGGACATCTGACATTAAAGCCACTGAGCTTTATAAAGCCCACTCTATCAGTTGCCTTTCCAAGTTTCTTCCTTATTCTTCATCTTTTCCCTGAATGTTGACATTAAGTCTTTTTTACCCAGTGTGGGGTATAATAGTGTGGCTTCCATACATACGTGGTCAGTCAGTTAGTCCGTCAGTCATTATCCAACCCGCTATATCCTAACTACAGGGTCACGAGGGTCTGCGGAAGCCAATCCCAGCAAACACAGGGCGCAAGGCAGGGAACAAACCCCGGGCAGGGCGCCAGCCCACCGCAGTACATACGTGGTGTACCAGGAAAAAGACCTTCCTACTAAACCTTACGCCTACACCAGCCAGTTCAGCTCCACTGAGAAAATGCAAAGAAATTGCTGGCTGCCTACGACTCGGCCAATGGAAGCTGCACAGATACAGCACATGGCAGTGGGAGACATCCCCCCCTAAACGTCACTAGGCTGGGTTGTTTATGCCAACACCTTGTTTGTACCTGCAGTGGACCAGCACTGGTCCCATCTCTGGCGTTCTTGCAGCTGAAGATCTTCTCACAAATGTGAGAACTGGTAAAGCATACTCTGGTACCCCCATGTCCGGCCACTGTGTGTAATGGTATTGTATTACAGTTCGCTCATTTTGTCTGCCTTTAGGGTTACCTTTCTGCCCCTGAAAAAGGAAGATATATACACAAGTTTAAAAAAAAGCATAAAAATGGTCATGAAGTTAACTGTTTCTAATCGGACAAAGTCAGGTGCAGACCTTTTTTACTTTTGTGTTCCTGAGTGTAAAGCGCCGCACAGTATAACAGGCACGTATGTCCGTACTCCTCAGGGTGACAATTATGCTGCCGTATTCTTCGGAGTTTTCTGTTGGCCAATACTGATCACATTTTCTCTGGGAAGAAAGAAGAGACGATTAACAGTCAGTAACCTCCTAAACTACCGTAACATTCGTTTACAAGGTTTGTGCAAAGGGTTAAATGTTAGGGGCATCCTATTGAAAGATTTGGAGTTTTGAGACTTGGGATTAAATGACGAGTGAAACTGTTCTGACTCTGCTGAGAGAATCTTAATTGCAGGTTCGGGAGATGTAGTGGGATCAAAAAGAAGCATCTGCAGGGGTCGAAACCAAAATGGCAATCCGATCTTTCACCAAGAGAGAAACATAGACAAGAATCAGAACTGTAGGGTGAGAAGAAAGTCAGAAAATCGAGATCAAAAGGCACGTAATGGATGTGCATAATATGACCATTTACAGGGTCACGCTGAAGATGTGACGATACACATTCCTGGGGAATTTTGAGAAGTTATCTTGGCAACGTCCGACAAGAATATCTCAATATGGCGCTGCCTATCAACACTCACAATGGAGTCACAAAAAGACGGTTAAAAAAACGGAAACTTCTTCAGGAAAAACTACAGGGCACAATAAAGGTCCACTCAGATTCCCTGACTTCAGAAACCCCAGGTTAGCTGCCAGCAAGCCCCAGAAACTCATTCGGAAAGCCAGAAAAACAAATAAAACACAGCAATCAAACAGAAACGGGCCGCTTTGATTCACATACAAACTGACATGAGAATTTGTTTCACAGGCAATTTCAGAACTGCAAAATGCAAAACTCGCTAAAGAGCTTTTAAGGTTTGATGTGTGGAAAACGCACTCTTGTCTTCACTGGTTTTCTTTTCCATAACTGTGTAATGCACCTAATTTGTTGTAACTTTTAGGTATCTAACTAACTAATTAATTCAAGTTGAATGCAGCGTTTATCTGCAAATTGAATTTCACTCAAATCGTTTTGCTCATCATTACTTCTCTTATTAAAATGGGTGTAGTCGTGTGGTCATCTAAGCAGTTTACACCAAGGTACTTAGGCAGTTTAAAGGGCTTCATCTTGAATTCTAGCATACGACTTGATCAAGATTTACCTGACAGGTGCTCTAAAGCACAGTATCTTAAACTACGGGTTGCAGGCTGCGTAGAATCACAAGCCACCGTTGTATTAATGGAAGTGGGTCACATGTGGTGAGTGAAGTGTCTCACCTTGGCTTGTTTAACTAACTGACATTACTGACGTGGGCAGATTCTCCAAGGTCCACCCAAACCCGGCCACTATGACTGTCAGTGGCGATTCCCCCAAGGACCCCCCACCCCATCTGATGGTCGACACTTAACAGGGCAACACTGGGTCAGGATTTAAAAAAAAAAAACAAAACTTGAAGAAACTCTGCTGTGAAGTGTTTGAAAGTGGCTCAGGACCGTTTCAATCCAATTTAGCCACTGACACCTTTTGTCAGTTATTAGTTGATTATTTTAAAGATTATTATTAACGGGCTACAGTAAGTGGGTAAGCTCTGGTGACATCTGAACTTGCCGTGTGTCCTAACGCTGACCGGTAAATACAAGTGAACTAGTAGTAGTCGATCTATAGACGGAGTTATTTTATAAATCATCTTCAGGGCTGTAGAGCGAAATACGAGAATATTCGTGGGTGAGACAAGTAAATAGAGAATAGCAGGCTTCTGAAATAACAATGAAAAATCTGAAAAACAGTATTTCACTTTCCGTTCATTTTTTTTTTCTTGTAAGCCATATTTTAGATCACACTTATTTCTCAGAAAAATAATTTACATATGTAGAACCAGAGCCCTCAACGATTAGCATCTCATCACTAAACGGCAACCTCTGATTGCAGCAAATTGCCCAAAATGGAACTTGTTAGTCCAGCCGAGTTACCGCGCAGCACAAACAATTTTCAGTTTTGTGCGTCAACTACAAGGTGAATCAAACTGAAAATACATTTCTATTGCTGAGTTTTGCTTAAGAACAAAATGCATTTAATTATTATATTAAAATAACACGCTGATGTTACATAATCATTAGGAACAGCAGCGGCTCTCAAGGTCGGTCCTGGAGGACCACTGTGGCTGCAGGTTTGTATCCCAATGGGTTTCACAATCAGTCAGCCATTTTACCTTGAACTGACCTCACTGTATGATTAGCTTACTCTTATACTGCATTCAAAAAAGCAGAGTAGTGTGAGATTTACATTTATAATACATTTAGAACCATCCGAATGTTTGCCATTCTCCCTCAAGATATGTTCCTATTCATTCACCTTTTATTCTGCGTTAATTTAATCCTGATAATGACAATCAGCACTGAATGACGACGTCGACACCACGGCAGGCCATACACACAAAATGGTGAAAGGCCGTAGCTACTCATGATAAGGAAGATGAAAATCATAAAAATAAAGATAAAAACATTAAAGGCTCTCCGTGTAAAACACATAAGTGCTGACTAATAAAAATGTACTAATGCAGTTTTGTCTTTTTTGTAAACACAAAGACTGGGTAGAATAACAGTTTATTTAATTAAGTTAGTAGACCAACTCAAAGTAAAGTTGGCTGGGATGAAAACCTTCAGCCACAGTGTGTCCTCCAGGCATGAACTTGGGACCCTCTGATCTACAGCCTCGTGTCACGTGGTAGTCGCAGCGTTAACGTGTGCTTCACTATCGGCCATCGAGAGGTACAGGAGCGCCAGACTTGAGATACATACCCTTCCTTTTTCCACGAGGTTCGTGATCATGACAATGATGCCTGTGTTTTGCTCCCAAATCATTCTCCAGAAATCTTCAAAAGTGGATTTCAGGGGACCCTGGGTGGCAATGTATGCTTTTGACTTGTTGTAGCCCTAGAATTGGGAGGCAAAAAAGAAATAAAACAATTCATTTACTTGAAAGAAGTTAAGTCATCAAGATGGCTGTACCTATTTCATGGTATTGCACCTCTAAAAATCAAAGCTCTACGACAAGACCTTCAATCCTGATTAAGTAAGCAGGGCTCTGAATTACAGGTGTTTATTTATTTGGCTGATGCCATTATCCAAGGTGATTTACACCATCTCCTTTGTTTTTATTTAAATTCTTCACTTTGGCCCTGTCTTGAATTCAGTTTTTGACTTTTGCAAATTTAATTACTAAAATACTGGTGGTGCTGACTGCATGGAGTGGCAGCAGGTTTGAAAAGACATGGAGTCAGGAGATAAGGAGAAGCAGAAAATGGCCACGGTCAACTACTGGGGGATGGAGAATCCAGCAAACAGGCTGAGTGTCCTGGGCACAGCAAAAGAGTCAAAGATTTCACAACCAGGAGCCAAAATAATGCACAGAAAGTAAAAAATAGACAAACTCGGACAAAGCAGAAAGTGGACAAGTGGAACTTCTATACCATCACACATCTCACACTCCCAGCCCTCCTGCCTGACCGCTCAGGCAACTGTTAAAAGATGGCATCATGGGAAAATGTGATTTAAAAAAATCATCAAAACGAGAAACATTCTGAGATAGTGAGTGTTGATAGATGAGGGGAAAAAAATAAATTCCTGTTTATTTGGCTGACACCTTTATCTAAGGCGACTTACAACATCTGAGGCACAATGGTTTCCACTTCTTTTGTTTTGTTTTTTGTTGTTCCAGTTGGAGAACAGGCAGGTGAAGAGATGTGAACACAATGGTGTCAGTAGTGGGGTTTGAATCCACAGCCTCAGGGTTTGAAGTGTATGGATTTTAAATGATTTCAGCACAAGGCTGCAGCATAACAAAATGTGTAGAAAGTGAGGGGTCCGGGTATTTTCTGAATCATCGGCACTGTTTTGTGTAATGATAACAAATACAAACTTTCCACTTAGTTTTTCCATGTGCTTGAAAGTTAAGTCCCCAGCGGGGTCCTGAAGGTCAGATAGAGCAACATTTATGGCTGCTCCTCAATGAATACTTTACCAGTCCACTTACATCGACATAATTGGCATTGATGTAGTCACTGTGCTTTGAGTCTTTCCCAGCTAAAGGCCGCAACTTCACCCGACTGTGGTCATCTGGAAACAGAAAAGGAAAGTTAAAACTGTTCACCCAGTTACGTTTGATTATTTCACTCATAATAGTTAAATATATGAAATATGGCGTGTACAGGATTGAGATATGAAATGCGCCATGATGGAGCTGACAGGCTAAATTTATAGATGAATATGGAAACCACTCTATAATACTTAGAAATGCATATATCAGATATGAACGGCACTACAAAGTGGACAAACCAATAAAATGAAAAAGAAAGTCAGACATACAGACAGGTACACCCATGTAAAAGAAGATGACTGAATGAATTCAAGCCTCTCTTTACCGCCGACCGATTCGGATTAAAGACCTCCCTTCATTTTGTCAGATAATTTTGTCTGAAGTTTGTTCTCATTTTGTTCACTTGTCTCTTCATCCACCATCTTCTGAACTCTGCTTAACCCACTACAGACATAAGCAGCCAGGGCCTATCGTGGTGGCACTGGGCATAAACTGGGACCCTGCCCTGGACTGAATGGCACGTCCGTCTGAGGGTACACCAACTGACACCTGACTGATTTAGAATTAGCCATCAACCAGACCAGACCACATTTTGGAAATTCTGGACGATAAGTGTAGCATCTGAAGAAAGAAATCCATGCAGACGCAAGGAAAACGTACAAATCTCATACAGGAGCCTGGCAGAGTTGAGCGGGGCTCTTCAGCCTTGCCATGTCCAGTGTAATTCACTGCATTGTGAAATATAAATACCATCTTTATCCTGAAGCACAGTGGCCAGCTTTGGCCCAAAATAAAATCCAAATCAAGGAGTCTGCTTTGTGGTGATTTGCATGTTTTAGAACATTAGAAAAATTATGGAGAGAGCAGACCATTCAGCCAAAGAACCTCTTCCATCCCATTGACCACGATCATCCAAAATAACGTCAAGTCAAGATGTGAAGGTCCTTAAAGTCCTGCTCTCGACCACACTACTTGCTCATTTATTCCATGTATGTATCCTGGTTCTTTGCATGTGAAACACATGAAGGGTCTGGAGACTTTCTGAACCCACTGAAGATAGAACTTGCTGTACAAAATAATTGGATTAAAAGGAAAGGAAAAGCAGTAGAAGAGCAGTCACTGTGCACATTTAATCACTGTTACGGCTCAAGCGTGAATTTACCTCGTTGGTTCAGAGTATCGCACTTGAATATTGTTTAAATATTCATGACACCACGTAAAGATCCTGTGAAATTATAAACAAATATTACACAAATCTCATATTCATGAGCTCCTTGTGTGTGTGTGTGTGAGTGTGTATGGTTGAAATGTGAAGAATAAAACTGAGCTTATTGTGTTGTACAATGGGGTCTCTCCTAACTTGCGCAGATGGGATCTGCTCATCCATGAAGCAGCAGGCACAGCTGCAGTGGAGGTGGCCGGCTTGTCAGAGGACACTCTTTGACTTCTTTCAGCTGCCCTGCAGCCATTCCCATAGAATCACAGGATGGTCACCAGTGCTTGTGTCCTGGCACAGTGACGCTTGGCTTCAAATGCAGATGAAACCCTCCTGACCATCATTTTCAAATAATCACTGCTCATCATAGCACACTCTCTCTGCAGCTGCCATTGTTTTGTGAACGTTACAACAGAGATAAAAACAAGTTGGATGTCAGAGAGACACAGCTAAGCACAGGTTCAAGAAACAGACACCGGCTGCTTCAGGGTAAAATCAAATACTCTGCTGACCAGAGCAGCACTGCACTCTGAATCAGCTAGAGACACATTTATTATGTAAAACCCTTGAATATGGGCAACACTATAAAGAAGGCAGAACAGCTCAGTGCTCGCTGGCTTATTAGTTTTGCTTACCTGTTAGTTGTAGGCATTTCGATTCACTTTACTAATTTCATTCTTTCTACCTATTTAAGTGAATCAATTCTTTACTTCATTTAGCTTGTTTGGATTCATCAATATGGTTCAAGGTTGTGTCCTCTAATCACATTGCCAATATACAAAGTAATAATTCATGCATTATTATTAACATGCTGATAATTTATATGACATTATCCTGCTTCAGTACACAAAGCATGACAACACAGTTAAAATAAGGAGTGTCAGAGAAACATAAGTGAATGAGAATTGTACACCTTGTTCTCAGGTAATGAATCAGTTCACAAATCAAATGAATTAGAATCACGCACCTCATTCTCGTACAATGAGTCCTGAGGCTCGTCCTAGGGTAATGATTTGTTTGCAAATCAAATGAACGTGTACTGTGAGACTCGTGGTAGTGAATCTGTTCAGAACCAGTGCCTTGTTCTCGAGTTGTCTCCACTGATTGAAATACCAAATATATAACTTAATAATTCATACATTATTATCTTATATATAAACGTCTATACGTGGAAGTGTGTGTGTCTGTCTGGCCCTGAAGTGAGAGGTGGAGTCCTCCGAGGATACACAAGTGAGGTGAGCATGTCGGCAAAGCAAAACCTCTGAAGAAAGGATCACTCGCTTAGTGGCTAATACACAAGTGAGGCCAGCACATTGGCAAAAGGAAACCTCCAAACAAAGACAGTCGCTTAGCCGCTAATACACAAACAATGTGAGCACATCGGCAATACGGAACCTCCTAGGAGAGAGACGTCCAAAGTAGTTCCTTTCAATTACCTGACATTTCTACATTTTTTTTCTGACTATTTCAACAGCTAGTATATAATAAATGATAGATGCCAATAATTCATAGGATATCGTCCTGTTTCAGTACAGAAGTATGACCACTCTATTAGACAAAACATAAGAGAATCATGCACCTCATTCTCAGGTAAAGATTTCTTCACAAATCAGATGAATGGGAATTGTGCTCAGTATTTTCGGGTATTGATTCAGTTTGAACTTGAAAGAATCAGGGAATATCACATGCTGGTACAATCAATAAACCAAAAAAAAAAAAAAAAGAATTTAAAGTAAATTTTAAAGCAAATAATTGTTAGAATATTTGTATTTGTTGTAATTTTGTGTGACTAATTGTTGAATGTATAAAGTGACATAAACACATTAGTTTAATAATATGTTCATATATTCTGTTTAAAACAATTCCAAAAACAAATTGCACCAAAAAAAAAAAAACAACTCAAACATTGTAATAATATGTGTTGTTGTATTACACTGGTATGGTAAATGAGAGACTCATGAATGACTCCACCTGCACACCGAAAGACACTGACAACACGACACATATACGTGCCAGCTCTCCCGTCGAGCTCTGCTGAATCGATTTGCTTATGCTTGCGTATGGAGTCATCCGACTGACTGAAAAGAGTCGTTCAAAAAGAACAAATCGCTTGTGAGTTGCCCGTCACTATTGTCTGTTCTTGAATTAATTAGAAAGTGACTCTAACCTGCAGCTCCAAAAGAACTAAAATGTGTTTAAAAGCAACAGAGAAACAGCTCAGACCTACAGGCGACAATGTTGATGTATCTGTTCTTGTGCTTGTTGTCCGGGTGGTTTGAGTGTTCAGCTGTGATGTTCATGTCACCTGTACAGCGCTGTACCTCCTAGAATAAAGAAGAAAAGGGAAAGAGTAAAATGATTATTTTTAGTTACATTTTCACCCTCAGATGCAAATTATGAACAATGAAATCTTGAGGCCAAAACCTTAAAATAAATAATCCTTTATTTTTGTTGTTTTCAAAAACTTTCAAAAATTTAGACAATACTCAGGACGTGGACAAGGAAGCACTACTGCGCCAAAAATGGAAACCACAAAAGCATTGAATGAACATCACTGCATCCTAATTAGTCGCAGATCTTTCAAACTGGATCTGCTAAGGAGGCTGATGTGCCGAGCTGTCGTGCGCTGATTGGCTTTTCTCATTCCTCCTCACCCGCACAAAAACCTGCAGGCCTTGTTCTGCTTGTATTAAAACCGTGTGTGACAGGAGTTAGGAAGTCACCACACCATGGAGGTGGCAGGGGACTGAGAGGCGCACATAGAATTTACTGCCACGCTGCATTTATGGCGCCTTCACAGTCTTCAGGCTCCTTCACTTTTTGCGCATGTTGTTATGTCGCAGCCTTGTGCTAAAATCATTTCAATTCATTTTTTCCTTCCATTAAGAGACACTTGATACCCCAGAATGACAAAGTGGAAACAGGATTTGAGAAATAATTGTGAATGTTTTTAAAAATAAAATAAACCCTGAAATATCCCACAGACACAAGTATCCAGACCCTTTGCTTTGGCTCAAATGCATCCAGTTCTATTGATCATCGCTGAGATGTTCCTTCATCTTCTTTGGAGTCTTCTTTTTGTTATCCAATCAGTCGCGTCCAACTATTGGAGATTCTCTGGGTCATATCTGGCCGCGCTTCCTGGTCTTGAACTTCCCTTGTTAGTTGTTCCATGCTTAGGCCAGCCAGTGTCTGTTGTGATGTTATCAACCTCATCACCAAGTTCCACGGACCATCCCGAGCATCATTTCTATCTCTGTGGACTCTGATCGTATCTAACAAGCCAATTTAAGTGAGATGAAGCCCATTGTGGAGTTTGCATGTGGTCAGCTCAACTGATTGGACGTGAGTAAGTAAAGGTACACGCCTGTCTATAGAAGGTCCCAAAGGTGAGCAAAAACCAAAAGTCAAGAGGTCAAAGGAATTACCTGCAGAGCTTAGAGACAGGATTATGTCGAGGTACAGATCTGGAGAAGGCTACCAAAAACATCCTGCAGCACTGAAGGTTCCCAAGAGCACAGAGGCCTCCATAATTCTTTAATAGAAGAACTCTGGAACAACCATGACTTTTCCTAGAGACGGCTCCCTGTCCAGGCTAGACAATCAGAGTAGAAGAAAGGTGACCAAGAACTCAATATTCACTCTGGCTAAGCTCCAGAGAACCTCTGTGGAGATGGAGAAACTTTCAGAAGGGCAACCATCACTGCAATACTCACTGAACTGGGAAGAAGCCTCACCACACGAAAAGATACATGAATGTCTGCTTAGAGTGGGACTTTTAGATTGTGCTAAAGAGTCGTCTCTGGTCTGACGAGACCAAGATTGAACTGCTTGGCCTCAGTTCTAAATGTCACGTCTGGCACCGCTCATCACCTGCATGATAACATTCCAGCAGTGAAGGATGGTGGTGGCAGCAGCATCATGCTGTGGCAGGGACAGAGAGACTAGTCAGGAGTTGAGGGATAACTGAATGGATCAAAATACAGAAATATCATTAATAAAAACCTGCTCAGAGGACTCTGGACCTCAGACTGGGCCAAACATTCACCTTCCAACAGGATAAAAGCAAAGACAATAGAGGAATGGCTCTGGGAATGTTCTTGAGTCGTTCAGCCAAAGCCCAGACTTGATCCCAATTGAACATTTCTGGAGAGGCATGAAAAAAGGCGTCCACTAACAGCCTTCATCCAACCTGAATGAGGCTGAGGGGATCTGCAAAGAATCTCCTGATCCGGGGTCGGGGGGGTGAAGCTTGTCACATTAGACCCAGGAAGACTACAGGCTGGTATGGCTGCCAAAGGGGCTTCAACTGATGCTCTGAACACTGGTTTTACATTTCAGTTTTTTTATTTTTTTATTTTCAATAAATTCCTAAACTCCTGTTTTCGCTTTGGTATTCTGGGCCATCGAGTGTTGCTTTGGAGATTTGGAATGAATTTCAACGATTTTAGCACAAGGCTGCAACATCACAAAATGTGAATAAAATGAAGGAGTCCTGTAGGATTGACACCTTCTGTTCAGGAGCTGGTGGTCCAAGTTTTAGTTCAAGGTGTCTAGGAGAGGTGGATTGGCCTCAGCCTGCTACTGCTACACAGACTCATGGAGACTCACAGCCCAGCATGTGCACATCGCTTTTCTGAATGGTGGTCACGGTGGTTAAATTCCATTCCCTTCTCTGCCTTAACCACAAACTACTCCTTACAGATTAGTGAAAACCTACTGCTGACTTGAATTTTGACAGACAAACACAAAGATGTCCTCCTTTCCTTCCCCACAATCAAATGTACTGCTTTCCTACATTAAAAATCTCATCTCCCTCCTTTAACAAGGCTATGCGCTGCAGACTTTAACCCCCCAGAGAGACCGTGATGGCTGATGACCTTCGTCTTTCCAAGTGTAAGCAGAGGGGTCAGCTTCCCAGCCCCTGTCATAACTCTCCAGCTGAGGTGTCGTGTGCTATTTAAACCTCAGGCAGCTTTTACACAAATGAGCCACCAGGGAGTCCTCCTGGTGCCTAAATACTGAGCAGCTGGTGCCAGTTCTGTCACACAAGGGGAGAAGACGGAGCTGCCTGACACAGGATGAGATGGGGGAACTCGCATCTGTTAGCTGTGGCCGCTCAGGACCCTCTGACACATATGATAAATAGACTTTAGAAATAAATGTGTTATCGGGGTATGCAATTGAGGCCAAAAGCGTACATCCATGTGGGCCACAGACTTTCAAACTCTGTGTTTTGCAACTCTACACATGTCACGTTTCCATACATTCCCTGTTCATTAGGGCACCTACTTTATTTCCATAAGTGGTTACATCAAAGTGATAGCTAAGAGACAGATTTATTTCACTCTTTTATTTCTAAGGGTTGCCTTTCACAGAAAAACCTGAGAACCACTTGTGATGCCACAATGCCTGAAGCTACAGGCACACCTGCATGGCGTGACGTTAGTAGTTTGTAACCGAAGTTGGACTAAGGCAAGCGAGGACACCTCAGCAAGGACAAAAAGCAGTGTTAGGTGGTGCAGTGATAGCGCTGCTGCCTCAGAATGAGGAGCTCAGGGTTCACGTCCCGAGTCCTCCCAGCATACAGTTTGCATGTTTTCCCCGTATCTGTGTGGGTTTGCTCCGGTATTCTCCATATTCTAAAGGCATGAAGGTTAGGTGAATTGGCCCTAGCGTGTTTCTGGTGTGTGTGTGGTCACCCTGTGATAGACTGGTGCCCTGTCCAGAGTTTGTTCCTGCCTTGTGGTATATGCTAGATGGGATAGGCTCCATCACCTCCTGAGACTCAGGTCTGGACTAAACAGGTAGAAAATGACATCACATGGCAAAAACAGTGTCACTGTAATGGTGCAGTTAAACATTAATAAATAAATACCATGCAGGTTAAGTATCCAATATATAATTCAAATTCATAAAACTGCTAGAGAAATGGAAGTCCTATACACAGAGCAGAAATCCTTAAGCACTTCCCAGTACCTCATCTGTCAATGGAGCCCCTTCACCATCTGTGTTCATTCCATCAGCTCTGTCCTTGCACTGCCACTTGCATGCGACTGTCCAGAGTTCATATTCTGAGAAGCACCGCATACACCCTGCTTACCTGTCACCAGACACACCCTGCACCCTCCATCCCAGAATTTGGACC
Source organism: Polypterus bichir lapradei (assembly GCA_026402145.1). Lineage (NCBI taxonomy): Eukaryota > Metazoa > Chordata > Cladistia > Polypteriformes > Polypteridae > Polypterus > Polypterus bichir. The sequence continues at coordinate 54,599,951 of JANRMT010062840.1, read as the reverse complement.
CTTGGACTCCTTGCTCTGCCTCCTCCCGTCTGCACTCACAGAAAGATATCAAGTCCATGATGTCTCCCCTGCCCCTGCTCTCCACGAGGACCTAGAAACACATCCTTTCACAGTTCAGCGATTTCTTTTCTTTGTCTCCCTTTGTTCCATTGCTCTGTCCGGGTGGCCTTCAGCCCCCCACCCTACTCTGCCTTTACTCAGCCTTTTCTACCCGGTAGTGCTGGTGTTGTGTTCCCTGACCCACGGAAATGTTAAAGAGGGTTGGTGGCACTAATCACCAACCTGCATGTGGATACACTTGGGTGCATAAGTACAGTATTTGGACATTGAAGCAACATTTGTAAATTTCTCTCTGTATACCACCATAATGGATCTGAAGTTAAAGAATCAAGATGTAACAGAAGTACTGTATAGACTTTCAGCTTTAATTGAAGGGGTTTAACAAACGTATTGCATTAAGCCATTTTTCACAGTAATCAATCCATTCCTCCATTAGTGCTCTGACACTGCATGACTTTCCTATGAACCTACACTTCTAACAGGGTATCACCACTTCCATACTAAAACACATCTTGTTGTTCTGCCTCAGCCCTAAGGAACGCCAGGCCACACCACTGAACCCTGATCTTGATCCTAATTGAGAGTTAATGCGGTGATACACGTAACATGAATTGGACATGCGGCCTACCTCACATTCCTGGAATTGGGCTTTGGGGCTTTCTCAGGGCAAACAGCAGTGCAGCCACGCGCCACGGCTGATACGCTGGCACACCAAAAAACTGGACACATGAGAGGAGACCGTTCAGTCCATTTTCTGTTCGTTCATTTAGCTCATAGCTAAGCTGTCCCAATGCCTCATCCAAATATCCTCCTAGAGGCCATCTTCATTTGTGTGACCGCGACTGTAGTTTACTCTTGGCACATTCTTTTATAAATGAGAAAAGTCTTTTTACATTTGGGTGGGGATTGAATGTCATTTCACTGTTTGTGCTTAATTTAAAGTAAACAGTCGTATCAGTATGTTGTTACTTGTTTGATTAGGAGAATGCTATTGTATTGTTCTGGTTTTTGATAGGACAAGCAGAAATATATTTTATGGCACAGGGACCTTTCCACAGGATGAATGAACAGGACTTAATATCCTCAGTTGTTGATGAAATCAAATGACCCAAATGAATAAAAAAGTGTGTTACTCAGTGGCTACAAACAGAAGGAAGCTTAGCCCATATACCGCAATGCTTATGAAGGGAACATTAATAAAAAAGAAGCACGTATCATATTCAAGCTGAAATTCATACCTCAAACTCCTCTGAAAAGCCATGCTGGTTATTGGAGTAAAGGTCGCCGATATGCTTCATGAACTGCTTGACTGGTACGGCTTCCATGTCATCTGAAAATCAAAAAGGGTGGAGGGTTACTAGAGACAGGGGGCCCAACAGCACTGACTTGTCACAGAACTGCAGATGGGGAATGTGACGCTCTTTATAGCTCCTCCACTTGATCGCTCGAGAATTTTGAGCCGACGTACAACAAAGAATGAGTGCAGGAGCAGAAATGAAACCAGAAGACGACACCGCTAGCTGGCTAGAGGCCACATAAAAAAATCCTACTCCAGAGATTCACATACAATTTTTATCCATATTAAACAATTGTTTATGCTGTGAAAGGTGCTGTATTTAATGTAAACTGATTGGCACCGAGAATAGAGAAGCACAGCAGGGGACACCCAAGTAAAAGCCTAATTTAGCAGGCCGTGTGAGCACCACAGACACTCTGGTGACAAGTCTCTTGAGAAGCACAGAAAATATCCTACAGTCGAAAATAAAAAGATCTGAGGTGACAGACATGATATAAAGCAGAAGTAGCTTTTCATGTCATTCAAATGGCCTCATTTGAAAGAAGTCACATCAATGTTCTTGTTAGCGTGTCCCACTCCTGAAGGAGGTACACTGGGATGGCCCAAAGCCGACTTCTGCAATCACACCTTGTGTTTGCTAAACACAAATGGACGGGGATTTTACATGCTTAATTTGGCCTTACTTTTCACAATACGCATCCATACAGTACATGGACATATTATATATATATATCTATCTATACATCTGTCTATATATACTAGCTACATTACCTGTCGAAGGTCAGGCACAGAATACATTTCAAAATATTTAATATCCTCTGCCCTATCCATCCTGGGTATGATGTTAATCTGCATCCAGCCCTGCATGTAGGCCCTCCAAACTGCAGGGAAAAATTTGGGGGTTGGTGGCAGAATTGGCACTCCAGCCACCATAAAAAACTCACACTAGTTCCACTTCATCTGAACTAGTATGGTGCTGAGGTGTCACCTGTTGCATGGCTAAACTCGGGTCCTAATCTGGGATCCTGAGTTGGTTTGTCATGTGGTGGGTGCGGCAATGCGCTGTATCAGCTCGTGCTCCCAACCCCTCTCTCTCTCTCTCTCTGCCCTATGGGCACCTTCAGCAGTTCTCCTGCTCCTTTCTTCAGGATCCTAGTGTGTCTCAGCCTCTCTTGACTGGCATGTCCTCTCTCGGTCATGTCCCCATAAAGCCTGCTTTCTCAGACTCTGTTATTTTGAGGTGCTTTGCTTGCTTCTTATTTGCTTTTCACTACCACCAATAGTTGGCAGACCCCCCTTACCCGCTGTGAAAACATCATTCATATTCTTGAGAATGTTTACTGTCTTTGAAGGCAACTCCACTATGCACATTCCTTGGTATGCTTGTGCAGTGCCAGTCAAAGCCCATTTGGAGCCCCTTGTTGGATTGATGGTTGTTGCCTTTCATTGTTCATAGCGGGTAGTCTGTATTATTAGACTTTGATGACTTGGGCTGGGGGTGTTAGGGGGTCCTTCTTGGTGTCCAGAGCACAAACAGCACTCCTTTGAGAAGATACTGCGACTTTAAGGAGCGCACGGCCCCTTGGTGTACTGAGTGTATGCACTTTTCCTTTCATAAACTGCACCCAGCAGGTAAATGCACCCACTCAGGATTATCAGAGTTCGATGATCTTGGGGGACCGTTACCCTCAGTGTCCTGAGTGTGTGTCCCTTAACTTTCATAAATGGTGCTCCTCAGATAATGGCACCCCTAGTGACCACTTACGTCGCCTAATGGATTGACCAGCTCTGCTCAGGTGTGCTAACCTCTCTCGCCACTTCCTGTCTCAATTGCTTGTGACTGACCAACCAAATTACCAATGTCTTGCTTTCTTATTCTCATTTCTGAACTTATTACCTAAAAGCCTAAGCGCACATTGAGATCTTAAGATGCCAGCCTACTTAAGATTCCAAGGATTAATAAAATAACAGCGGAAGGTTGAGCTTCCAGTTACAGGGCCCTGAAGCTGTGGAATGATCTGCCTGCTAAAGTAAGAGATGCCCCCTCAATCTCAGGCTGAAGACTCCTGACTTTAGTCCAGCATACCCTGACTAGAGCTGCTGATTAGCTGTGCATGCTGTATTTCTGTTTGTCAGTCATTTGTACAGAAATATAAATAACACAATATTTATAAATCGTTACTAACCCTCCTCTGTCCTGTTTCTCCCCTTGGCATCCTGATGTGACACTTGGTGCCACTGCTCTACTGCCAGGCTGTTCTCCTGCGTACGGAAAACTCATTTCAGATGGAAAGATTGTCTTGTCAGATTGGACAGCCAGCGAAGACTCCACTACAGAATGACCAGCAGGGGGTGGAAGCTCAGTTGGCCGAAGTCTCCAGGACACTCACTTCAGGTTTGACTCTCTCTTTTACAGTTTTAATCTCCTATTATGTCAAATGGCCACCAACAAATTAATGAACCGATATTATTGGTTCCCGTTTCTGTTTATTCAGTTTCTACCTTGTTCTCTGTGTGTTTTAACAAGTCAGTATTTATATGTACCCGCTCCATATTTAGTGAAGGGTGCTATATAAAAATAAGTTGTATTGTGTTGCTCAGAGGGACTGGACCACCATGCACACACACCTTAGTGTTTTATTATATAGTAGATACTGTCACTGACGTACACACGCTATTGAAGTGTGAGGAAAGCTCAGCACACGAGGTAAACTGGGGGACAGATGAGCGTCACACACAGCTACTAACCTCTCTTCCACTTCTAGCCCTGTGGTGCAGAAGAAGCCCCATAAACAACGAGTGACATCCCTTCTAGTTTGCCACCAAAGTCCCACCCTTTCTAGTCACCCACTGTAAAAGAAATAACATTCCAAGGGTCACAAATGTTGGAGCCACACTGCCTGTAGAAGTACCTCTAAAATGATCATTAATGATCACTGAATGGTTTGCATTCTTTTTCTTTAATAATAATAATATTAATAATTTAATACATTTTATATATATCTTTTCTATTGTTGCTATTAAAAGAGAATCTCAGGATTCAGACAGTATTGAGACCCCTTTACTTTCTGTACACTTTATTGTGTTGTAGATTTAATTTACAATTAAACATGAAACCCCTGACTCCTAAAAGTACTGAGACCCTTCATTCAGTACTTTGTAGAAGCCCCTTTGACAGCACCTCCATGCTCGAGTCTTCTTGGGTAGGACGCTACAAGCTTTGCACACCTGGATTTGGCCAATTTACCCCATTCTGATCCTCTAAAGCTCCAATAGATTGTCATCTTCAGGCCTAACCACACATGTTGTATGGGGTTTAAGTCTGGGCCACTCAAGGACACTCGGTGACTTGTCCCGAAGCCACTCCAGTGTTGTCTTGGCTGTATGCTTCAGGTCATTGTCACTCTGAAAGGTGAACTGTCACCCCAGACTGAGGTGGCATGCACTCCGGAGCAGGTTGTCTTCAGGGACCTCATCCTTCCCTTAATTCTGAGCAGTTCCCCTGTCCCTGCACTCCAATAGCCTGATGCTGCCACCACCAAACTTCAACATAGGGATAGCATTATGCAGGTGATGAGCAGTGCCAGGTCTTCGCTGCCAGTTAATTTTTTATTTTCTCGTCAGACTGGAGAATCTTGTTCCTCTTGCTCTCAGACACCTTTGAACTGTCACATGCCTTTTACTCGAGGGTAGCTTCCGTCTGGCCATAGATGGAGTATTGCCAAGATCTTCATCCTTCTGGCAGGTTCTTCAATCTCAGCAGAGGACTTCCGAAATCCTCTAAATGCAGTTTGGCAAACTCCAAGCTAGTATGCTGAAAGTTCTCCTCTTGCTTGTTATATTGTGTTATGTCCTCTGTCTCGTCTCGTTATGTCTGGTGATCAGGCCAGTGGTGGCAGATTTAACAACGGAGCTGCAGGTGTATCTGGCTGCTAAGTCAGAAGGTGCAGGTGCCGTGTGCTGCTGTGTAAAAGAGTGGTCACACAACTCTGCCTCTTCCATTTCGGTGAGCTCCGCAGGCTCCTGACAAATCCATGTGGTCCTCAGAACACTGACTTTGTGACATTTCCAAAATGCCACCTCATGCAAAATAAACTTTCAGCCTGCTGTGTCCATGTTTACTAGCTATTGATGATTTGTTTTCCTTTGCATCATCTGAAATGTCAAAGCTCAGCGTCGCTTCAGTGTTTTATTTGTTAACCGTCAATTACGGCAAGTGATGACAGAACGCTGAAACACTGGCAGGTTAATCGAGGTGCAGCGATTTCCAACTAGTAAATAAGACGCTGCTAATTACATGAATAATTCAAGATTGCCAGTCCCAGAACCCTCTGTTTCACTGTGAAATACTGATAAACTGCATAATTGTTCAAAATGGCAAAACACCTGCAAATGATGTGAAAAATGTTTTGCTTCAGAGACGAGACCTGTGGTGGAGAGTGGATTATATTTAAATTGCTGATTCAGGGTTGAGATGGCATTATACTAGAAAATGCAGAATTGATTATCTGTACATTTGCATTCAAAGTTGATTAAAAAAAAACTCTTACGCTAAAAAACTAATGGAAGGTGTGTGGGATTTACCTTCATGTACCTACAGTACACCACTTAAAAGTGCACTGCGCTACCAGCAACCAAGGTACTGTAGTAATAAGAAACACAAACCCACTCACACCTGAACATTTTTAACGTTGGATCAGGAAGCTCTAAAACAACCTGCATGGTTTTTTGCCACTAGCTGTGCTACCCAGAAGGAAGGTGTTGAAATCTAAATAATCAACGTGGGCCTCAGCGTTAATGTTTGCCCTGCGTCATCTATTGCAGTGTACTTTGTATAGCATGCAGTAATAACATGCATTGCATTTGTCTTTCCAACAGATGGCACACCACAGGCATTGGCACTGCTTTTATGATTTCCATACCAAATAGCATATAAAAGACACATATGAACCAGATGGACACACTCACATAGGCGGATTAGGGTTCAAATACTAATATTAAAAATAAGTACATTTTCACATATATTCAAATATAGATTAAGTGTTCTAAGCGCTATGACACATACGTTTGTACTTAATGTGATTTTGAAAGCATTGTTATTATTAACTAGCTGTGCTACTTATCTAAGACAGGATGAAATCTAAATAATCAAAGTAGATTAACTAACTAACTAACATTTACAGTGCACCATCTATTGAAATGTTTTTTGTAATGCATGTAGTAATAAAATGCACAGCCATTTTTGTAAAAGCAGTAATGTGCCACCTGTTGGAATGAAAATGGCTGTGCATTTTATTACTACATGCATTTATTACTACATGCATTACAAAAAATGTTCATTCCAACAGATGGCGCATTGCTGCTTTTACAAATCCTATACCCAATTGCATGAAACAGAGACACAGCCCTGGGTGGACACACACAGACCCTTGTTGTAATGGCTGTATGAGGCTGTCTTGTTTTATTGTTTCTGTATGGTGCTGCTATTGTTTTACTATCACTTGTTTGAAGCACAAAAAAGCAGAACTTCACTGCACTGAATACACAACAAGAAACTTGAAGCTGAACCTGCAAAGGGCTTTCAGCAGGGAGGTGGGTGCTGTAAATAGCGAGTCGTCACAGTGGACCGTGTTGTGTTTTAGGCAGCAGCAGGCGGCAATCTGACAAACTTTGGTAAAGCAGGCGAAACCAAGTGCCAAGTTCGAGTGAAACTGTGACTAACGCAAGTTACACAAATTAAAATGATACGCCAACGCTACAGTAAAACTTACCAAGCATTTCCATGTAGCATTGAAGATGAGGCGCTTGTTATCATGCCATTTGCATTTTTAAACCCTAAAAACTTCAGCTGCTTTTTAACATGTGGCACCACAAAGCACTCAAGAAAGGAAGGAGGTTTCAGGGATGTGGTGAGGGGGCTTTGTGTCGACTCATTCCTGCTTTCTTGCTTGCATCACAACACACGGTGAGTGCCGATTCGCCGTTGACGCCAACCTTCCCAGCAATGGGGTGTGGGGCTCAAACTGCAGAGTCAAATGGCAAATTATTTATTGTATCTAAAGACGCAATTGAAAAATAACGATTTCCAGTGAATTAGACCATTATGAAAGACCTGCTATGTTTGTTGCTCTATTTTAACAGCTTAATTAAAAAATGAAATCCAATCCATTGTGCAGCTGTATGTTTTTTTTATTATCATAATTTTTTGCCTTCTAAATGTCTAACAGCCAGCTGTGTTGTCTCACACAATGAAAACAGAAAAGGAATCCTGCCACTTTAGACCAAAAAAAAATACACTTTATAATCAGAAGAACTGAAGTCCTGCTACTCCTCAGCTGCAATTTGGAAAAAATCTAAATAGGAGACCATGTGCTGCAAGCCCACCCTGCACTGGTGCCCACCCTATAGCAGAAGAAGTTGAATCAAGTGACAGGCTGGACGAAATAAATAAAACATCTGTGGTGTTTGGATAAGCTTGAAATGTATGGCCTTCTCCTGAGGTAGCCACAGTGCATTGCACTTCTGGAGCAGTAGCTCTATAAATAACGCTGGTGACACTGGGGGGTGCACTGGGGTGGGGGGGGGCAAGGTCCCTTATAATTAGGAAGATTCAAGCAAGCTCAATGAGGAATTGTTCTCTTTACGGCAGCGTTTCTCCTCCTTTCTGGGGTCCAAGTGTCTCCCTTAGTGAATCAAACGCAATTGTCTGAGTGATGTGGGGATCGAGTGCAATCATCAGGGCAGTGGGGGGAATTGAGGTTGGTCTTTAGAGCAATTGGAGTATCGAGTCTAATCATGGGAACATTGAGGTCATCGGATCAATGGGGGGGTCGAGCGTGACCGTCAGAATGGTGACCCACCACGACACACTGCACAACCCACTGCCATTATAAACACTGCTTGAAGGTATTATAAAGTGTTGGGAAAAAAAAAAAATGTTAACGCTGTTTATATTTCAGCTCATCGAGTTCCAGAAATGAATAGCAAACCTATCTGGTCGCATGTTTTCACTTTGTCATTATGGGTTACTGATTGTAGATTGACAGGAAAAATGACAAATGTATCCATTTGAAAAGAAGTGTGCAACACAATAAAGTGTGCAGAAAGTGAAGGGGTCTCAGTACTTTCTGAATCCGCTGCACGTTTACAATGGAGCTTTGCAAAATCATCTGTGCTCCCCCTCTTCGTTTCTTGGGTGTGCAGATTTAAACGTTTTGTGTTAATCATTTTTCCTCATTTCAGCAGCACGAGTGACAGGAGTCCCAAAGTTTCAAGTCACTTCATTAATATCTGCAACAAGTGCTGGAATACTCAGTTATCATCTGCCATTAAAAACAATTGCCTAGCTTTTTATTGTTAAATAGGAGGATGAATGAATAGATAGAATGGAGCGGGAAGTCCAGCTACAGATCCTGGAGTGGTCTCAGTGCAGGTGGTGTTTCATTCCAGCCCCATTTTTCTTACTGCTGCTAACAGATGAACCTCTTTGCCTCAATTTTAATTGGCTTGCGTTTTAAGATTCAGAACCCATTAACAGTTTCTTGTGTTCTTAAGAAGAAGCCAAACAAGAAGCAGCAGCAAAACAAACCAACAGATGACCAGTTGAGACCAACCTCTTCTGGAACTGCATGTCCATTATACAGCCAGTCATTTTCTAACCTGCTTATTCCTGAACAGGGTCACTGGGGGGGGCTACTGGAGCCTGTCTCAGCTAGCATAGGCCACAAGGCAGGAATAAACCCTGGACAGGATGCCAGTACATCGCACGGCAAACACACAAACCAGAGCTAGTTTAGTAACCACAATGCACCTAACCTGCATGTCTTTGGATTGTGCGAGCAAACCCATGCAGACATGAGGAGAACATGCAAATTCCATGCAGGGGGAACCCGGGACGCAAACCCAGGTCTCCTTACTTTGAGACAGCAATACTACCACTGCGTCTCCGTGCCATCCTTGTCCATTATACAATATCCTTAAATCAAACCATCCTTCCATTTTCTAAACCCGCTTATCCAGGGTAGGGTCGCAAGGTCATACACAACGCATGGGAGCTGACACAATTCAAAAGTTTTCTTCTGAAGAAGATCCGGATGTTTTGGAGCAGACTGTCACTGGAGAGGAGACATGGGTCCATCACAGTGGGAGACAAGGCATGCAGTGGAAACACCCGTCTTCTCCAGTAAAGAAGAGCTTCAAGCAACAACCCTCAGCTGCAAGAAAATCAAGACGACCCTCTTTTGGGACATGAAGGGTCCTATTCTGGTGCATTTTCAAGGACTCGGACAATCAGTGACAAGTGCAACGTACTGTGCTGTGCTTAGAGAGAAAATGAAACATGCAGTTCACAGCAAAAGAAGAGGGATGCTGTCAAAACGGTCTTGCTACTCAATGACAACACATGTCCCCTTGCAGTAGCCACAATGGTGGAGACAACGTCTTCCACATCCACTTTACAGCCCTGCACCAGCACCATGCGACCATCACATCTTCGGTCCATTTAAAAAGGCCACAGGTTCACATCTGATGGCGAGGATTCGGATTCTGGCGCAGCAGCCAAGAAGCTTCTTGTCTCAAGAAATGAAGAATTCAGTGGAACAATACAAGAAGTGCATGGATGGGCCTGCCGGCAGATGTTGTGGAGAAAAAAGTGATAGACCCGTTATGTTCATCTGCTCACCGTTCGCGGTATTAAAGGGTAAGCCACCTTTTCTTTTTGACTCGCCCTCAATATAAAATCTGCTTTAATTTAGTATGGAAGAGAAACTACTGAGAAACACTGATCTGTTGTAGCCCACAAAATATTTGAATTGCGCTCTCAGGAAAAAAGAACGTGAACAGTTTAGGAAAATGTCTGGTGTGGCAGAAGGACAGCATTTTTATTAACTACAAGGTTTAGCTTCTGCTTGAAAGGCTGCAAAGTCTAAAATGTGACCAGGGTCTGAATACTTTGTGAAAATGAATTCACTGTGGACATCTGCATCCTCTGTGGACCGCGTGTCAGTCGCCTCTGCAGTTGCATGTGTTTGCTATGTCGATTTTTCTGTGCAAATTAAAGCCCCTTGTCTGGCCACAACTATTTTTTTTTTTTAATCACAGAGTGAATATTCCACAAGTTGCCAAGCGTTCTGCTTTTCCTGCACGGTGTAAGAATCAAAACACTGAAATATTCAGCGTCACTTTGCACTTCCCTACCTCGTACATTTAGGTCAGACGCTTTTTCTAAGTGGTAAAGAAAACACTCCAGATGTGTTCTATACACGTGTTAAAAAATGTAAAACTTACCATTAAGAATCAACAGTTGAGGGGAGCTGCCACCGATTTATTGAAACCGGGAAGCTGTTGCAGTTGTGATGAGGAATCAACAGCTTGAATACGATGGGAGAGACTGCAGTGAGGGTCTGCTTATCATCACATCAAATTGAGCTCATTTACTAAATGTAACCCGTAGCTTCTACATTGTGCTTTTACTCGCACTTAAATTCAAGCCTCTCCATGTTTAGGATGCTTTGCTCAATAGATGACCCCAGGGAGACAAAGGATATTAGAATATAAGAAATCTTACAAACAAGAGGAAGCCATTCAGTCCATTTGTCACCCATTTGTTTAGCTCACAGCTCGGCTGTCTCCATACCTCATCCAGATCCTTCCTAAAAGTTCTCAAGGTTTCTGCTTCAACTCCATGTCGTGGTAGTTTGTGTCAGATTCCCACAACTCTTTGTGTAAAGAAATGCTTCCTGGCATCAGTCCTAAATGCACTTCTCCTTAATTTCCACTGATGTTCTTGTGTACGTTATTCAGACTTAAACTAAAAGAATGTTACTGGATCTTCTTTATCGATACTTTTGAGTATTTTGAAGACCTGGATGAGATCCCCACGCCATCTCCTCTGCTCAGACTAAACAGGTTTAACTCGCTGAGTCTGTCACAGTAGGCCACGTCCTCAAGCTCCGAGATGCACTTTCTTGTTCTCCTCTGCACAGCTTCACTTATTGTGATATAACCTAACATTTTAATTGCCATTTTAGTTGATGTCTCCATATCTCATCCAGATCCTCTTTAAAGGAGGTTTCTGCTTCAACTCCGTGTCTTGGTAGCTTGTTCCAGATTCCCACAACTCTTTGTGTAAAGACGTGCTTCCTGGCAACAGTCCTAAATGCACTTCCCCTTAATTTCCACTAATATCCTTGCATACGAAAATTAAGTCTTAAGCCAAAAGAATGTTGCTGGATGGCCTTGGAGTATTTTGAAGATCTGGATGAGGTCCCCACGCAGTCGCCTCTGCTCAGACTCAACAGGTTTAACTCTCCAAGTCTTATGTCCTCAAGCTCTGAGATGCACTTGCTTGTTCTCCTCTGCACAGCTTCAAGTGCTGCTATGTCTTTCTTGTAGTGTGGTGAGCAGTACTACACACAGGACTCTAGATGAGGTCTTACTAGTGCACTACATGGTCTGAGCATAACGTCCCACAATTTATATTAAACAGTTTAAGTGATATAACCTAACATTGTATTTGCCAAATTAATCACTTCTACACATTGCTTAGACAATGACAATGCTGTCAACATAAACCCCTAAATTCTTTTCAGAGGTTGCTTCCTGAAGCTCACTATCTCCCATCTTGTATTTATAACTGACCTTCCGTTTGCACATGTGTAGTTCTTTGCACTTTCTGGACAGGGACCAACCCAAGACATGCTGCCAGTCCTCATGCACTTTTCCAAAACTCACTCATACCAGGCCATAGTGGTTAAAGGAGCACTCCACCCAGAAATTAGATTTTTATCACTGCAGGTGGTTTCTTGTGACAGCTGAGAAAAAATTTTAAACTCATGTTTTCATGCAGAGTGGAGATGATGAACTTTCTGATAGAACAGGCGTCTAGGATGACCATCACCGGACAACAGCAAACAACATCGCAATGTTCATGAAAAAGTCTCACATTACTCAAGTTCCATAATCCACATGTCAAGCCGTCCGGTGTGTATGCTCACAACATCCCAAACACATACATTTTAAATAAAATATTGCTAAATTAAGTGTGTTCTCGTGAATGAGTATGGAAAAACTGTGAAACGTAATGGAGCATTTGAAGTGAGTTGTGAATTAGCCTGATAGGAGTGGGAGTGTCATACCGCAATGTAACCGTCATGGCTTCAGCTCCCTGCAAACAGACAGACAGACAGACAGATAGATATGTTATAACAAACAACAAATCCCCAAAAACACTCAAGAACGTCTGGCATAGCTAATAATACGAGAGCTGCTGCCCTCTAATAACAGGCTTGCAGTTGGGAGTACGATGGAAGTACAAAGCCATTTGATACATAAACTAACAGATACAACTTCATGGCACCTATCATGCAGCATTTTTTTTCCATCCGATTTTTTGAACAATTGTGATGAGAACAGGCCATTCAGGCCAAACAAGCTTGTGCATCCTAGTCACCCACCTAGACTGATAACAACAAGTCGAGATTTGAAGGTCCATAAAATCCTACTCTCCACTGCACTGCTTGGTCATTTGCTTCTCGTGTCTCTTGTTCTTTGCACAAAGAAAAACTTTTTAACATTGCTGGAAACTTCTGGAAAGTCACTGTCCCCCCCTTCCTAATTTTAACACTTCAGACATATCTCCTCTTGGTCTCCACATGTACAGGTTCAGCTCCTTCAGTGTCTCCTCATAGTTCAGACCTCTCTCTCTTTTCTAATCCACCTCGTCACTCTCCTGTGGACTTTCTCCAGTGCTGCTACGTCTTCTTTGTAATATGGAGACCAAAACTGTATACAGTACTCCAGGAGAGGCCTCACCAGCATGTTATGTAACTTAAGCATAACCTCCCTCGTACTACGCACATCAGGGTGCTATGTAACCTAACATCTTATCAGCTTTCTTGATTGCTTTTGTCCACGGTGTTGAAGTAGACAATGATGAGTCCACAGCGACTCCCAGGTGCTTTTCATAAGGGGTACTTTCAAAATTCAGACCTCCTATTGTTTGTTCAAGTCTAGCATTTTAACTTCTTACATGTAATAATTTACATTTATTTACATTAAATAACGCTGTCCAAGTCCTTCTGTAACAATTGAGCTGACTCTCCATCTTCCGCCCTTCCACCAAGTTTGGTGTCATCTACAGACCTCAGCAGCTTGTTGATCATTTTGTTCTCTCCCTTGCTGGACACCACATTTGACATCACCTCATTCTGATGCCATAACCCTTTACTCCCCGGGCTTGAGCCAATTTTGCACCCATTTGTTTCACATGACAACCTATTTATAATGGTGAACGTTATCAGATCTTCTCCCAACTTCCAATAACTACCCCTGCTGTTTTAAGAGAAGCCAAATTAAACATTTTATGAAGCCATTTGACTGCACAGACATGTTGGCGCTGGAGTGCTAATTTTAGGGGTGTCAAGACGTCTGAGTTTAGACTGGAGGAGACTGACTGATCCGTGGCATCCTCACACGTCTTTAACGCAAGACAGCTTTCAGTTAGTTGTTCTTTTTTAAGCCACTGTTTAGGCTGTCAGAGCTGCTTCTGTTTTTATGATTACCGTAATCAACCAGAAAGCTGCAGCTTACTTACAATGGGAATTGCACAATTTAAAAAATAATGTAGAGAAAATAAATATAACTCGTAAAAATAATTCAAATAACATGAATAATACAAACAAGAATTGAATATTCTGGAGCTGTGACATGCTTCTTCTTCACGCTGAGGCAGGTTCGGCTTTGCCTGGAGTTGAAGGGGTGGCCATGTGTGTTAACTTTAGCGGACAAGCAATGAGAACTCAGCACAAAGTACAACGCAAAGTCAATATGTAGCTTACATATTCTTCCCATATCAACTTGGATTTTTTTCTCCTTGTACTATACTTCATTGACCACTTCATTCCAAAAATCCAGGTTAGGCTGATGGCGACGCTAATTTGGCCTTATGTGCCTGATCGAGTGACTGTGTATATCATCAGCAGACTGGCCTTTTATCTGGGGCTGTAATAAATGTGTGGGCAGCATGGTGGCACAGTGGTAGCACTGCTACCTTACAGTAAGGAGACCAGGATTCGTATCCTGGGTCCTCCCTGCATGGAGTTTGTATGTCTTCTGGGTGCTCCAGTTTCCTCCCACAGTCCAAAGAAATGAAAGTCAGGTGGACTGAGGATACTAAATTGTGTGTGTGTGTGTGTGCGTGTGACTGGCACCCTGTCCAGAGTATGTTCCTGCCTGATGCCCCATGCTAGCTCAGATAGGCTCCAACACGCCCTGTGACTCTGTTCAGAACAAAGCAGTTTAGAAAATAACCAATAAATATAAACCTTTGACACAACTGGGCAGATATGAACACAATGTGATGTGCCTTTCCCACGCCTACAATTGGATGGCATCAGCTCTCATATCACTAGCCAGGCTAGACGTTCCTGTGCTTGTTTGGGGGGTGCTGTTTGTTAGAATATTTACATTTATCATATTTATTTATTACATACTGCCTTTCATCTTTATCTCTCTCTCTGTTAATACAGTGCCTATCTAGCTATTTATCCATCCTCATCACATTGCTCTACATTATATAGTGCCTTTCATAACTACTTGTATGTATGCATTCTGTTATTTTTGGGGTTTTTTGCTGGCACTGTATTACTGTTGATATTCTAAGTAAACTCGTAAAGAGGAGGTTCATTGTACGTGAAGTTGAAGAACAGAGCTCTACTAGAGTCATTTACAGACAGAGCGTGGATTTTGTGGCTGATTCAGGGGTCTCACAGTGAGTCAGTTGTATGGACTGCACATTTTATTATGGCTAGTTAACTGTGAACGAGCTACGACTGCCGCTCTGCTGAATGTTCTGTTTACAAGAGAGACATGGCCCAGCCCGCAGTTAATACTCTGAGCTTATTTAATTGTACTCTCACTGACCTCCATGCTGTTGAATATTCATGGATTCCTTCCTTGCTCCCAGACTCCAGTGGAATGCTTTACCATATTCTTATCAGACAACTAATGAGCTTGAATGGTTAAACAAACAGAGAGCAGCAAGACCCAGTTTTCAGAGAGGCCTTCTGTCCTGAAGCAGAAAGTTGCTTTTTTAGGACTGAAATTGCGGTAAATGTCTTCAAACAGGATGCTTCAAAGTCCTGAGTGTTCATTGAACATTCTGCATCCATTCGTCCATCGGTCTGGAGATTTGTGATTATGAATAAGTGATTCTGCACACAGACATGTGCGTTTTCATGCTCTCGTCAGGCAGCCTGCACGTGCACACAAACACTTGCACACTCGTTCGGTGAGGGCATTGACTTCGCTCACGTGGTAATTAGACTTCCACAGTCGTGATCCCCCATAAGTGGGTGCCTTTCATTCACGCTGTGCTGGGTTTATTTCTGCTATTTCTGTTTGCGAAGTCCAAAACGCATCTTCTCTCGTTCAGCACCCTACATTTCTATGCCCCTCCACCACAAATGAACTGTGTCTGTACAATCATAAATTTGACTTTTGTCACCTTAAATGTAAATAAACTATGGAAGTGTGGAGGAGTAACAGTTAACAGTACCTCCTAACACCAGCAGCATGTCCTCCATCAGACTGTTTGATAAAGCGAGAGCTGGAACGTGTCTTGCTTTTGGGCCACCTTTTGACTTTTAATGGTATTGCATACTTACTCCTCCCATTGTCCAACATCTTGGTTGTTATTGAACTTAACACACACATGAGCAGATGAATGTCTCTGTTCAGGAAAATGAAAACTTCATGTTGACCATCACTTGGAAGTGCCTGGTTCCTCTTCAGGTACTTCACTTTCACTCTCATGTCTCATAACTATGCACAACAGGTGGATCGGTGACTCTAAACTGGTCCAAGGTTGGTTCCTGCTTTGCACCAGATGTTGCCAGGCTATACAAACACACTGGATATATAGCGCCTTCAGAGAGCATTCAGAACCTTTCCACTTTTTCACATCTTGTTATGTTAAAGCCTTGTGCTAAAATCATTAAAATATTATTTTTCCATCATCAAACAACACTCAGTACCCCAAGAATGAAAAACTGAAAACAGGATCTTCAACCCTTTCCTTGGTACTTCGTTGAAGCACCTTTGGCACTCATTCCAGTTGGGGAGTCTTCTTGGAGATGACAGATTTGGTGGGTTGCTGCCATTCTTCTCTGGAGATCCTCTCAAGCTTTGTCAGGTTGGATGGAATCTAGCTTTTATTTTAGATTTTATTTTTTTCTCCAGCCGTCTGGAGTTTTTTTTTTGTTTTTTCTGTCCCCCCTGACCATTGGACCTTACTCTTACTCGATGTTAATTAATGTTGATCTATTTTGTTTTCTTATTGTGTCTTTTATTTTTCTATTCTTTATTATGTAAAGCACTTTGAGCTACTATTTGTATGAAAATGTGCTATATAAATAAATGTTGTTGTTGGCTGTGGACAGTTATAGTCAGGTGTCTCTGGAAATGTTCATTTGGGTTCAAGTCTGGGCTCTGGCTGGGCCACTCAAGGCCATTAACTGTTAACATTCCTGTGTTGTCTTTGCTTTGTCCTGCTTGAAGGTGAACCTTTGGCCTGGTCTGAAGTCCAGTGCACTCGGAGCAGGTTTTCATTAAGGATATCTGTGTGGATAAGAATTATGGAGGCCACTGTGAACTCTTGGGAACCTTAACTGCTGCAGAAAATGTTTTTGTACGTTTCCCCAGATCTGTGCCTCGACACAATCCTGTCTATGAGATCTGCAGGCAATTCCATCGACCTCATGGTTTGGTTTTCTCTCAACTGTGTGCCTTTACTACTCAGGAAGGCATGGTGGTGGACTCCAAACAAGGTGCAGAAACATCTCAATGATGATCAACAGAATGGGATGCACCTGAGCCAGATTTCAATTGTGTCAACGAGATATTTCAGTTTTTCATTTTTAATCAATTTGCAAAATTTCCTAAACTCCTCTTTTCGATTTGTCATTGCTTTGTATTGAGTGTTGTTTGATGATGGAGGAAAAATGAACTGAAATGATTTTAGCACAAGGCTGTGACATAACAAAATGTGAAAACAGTGAAGGGGTCTGAAGACCTCCTGAAGGTAAGGACATACATATAAACCTACAGACCCGCTAAATCCAAAGAAGACTTGTGGAGGGCTGCAGCCTGTCCCAGCAGTATTAGGTACAAGACACTAGTCCATTGAACACCAACACTTACCCACACTGGGCAAATTAAACTAACCTTGACGTCTTTACAGACATTAGAGAAAAAAAGACACTCAAAATGGAAGAAAATGCAGACTCCAACAGACAATGACCAAGTCCAGAATTTAAACTCAAGGCGATGGATCCATAAGGCAGCAGCGCTAACGCCTGTGCCACTGTTGTTGCCAGAATATTCAACCCTAAATTAGAAAAAGTGGGTAGTGAAGATGGACGGGTGGATGAATGGAAGTGAAGGCTAACACAATCAGGTTTGGCAGTGAAGGATGGTGATGTTGATTGAGGCGGCAAGCATAAGGAGGAGATGGAGAGCCAGTGATGCACAAGGGAGAGTGTAGAGTTTTTTTCATGGTAAGGCTATTTACATTTATATTTGTTTGCTTAGCATGTGCTTTTATCCAAAGAGACTTACAAAAGAGGTCAACTGAATCGAGTATGCATCAGTCTGGGGGACTGTTTGGGAACAAGTGTGACAAAATCAGTTATCACAAATGAAGAGCCCACAACAGATGTGGGCAGCACAATCCAGCAACTAGGGACCTACACGTGAGGTAAGTCAGGACTGAGATTTGATATCGTGCAGAGGTGGCGTCACCAGACCTGAGTGGATGAGGACGACCATAGGACCTCACAAGTGTCTCCATATACAGAGGTCCTCACCCATTGACTGTACTGTAGGGAAGCACCAAGAATTTGAACTTAATATGTGAGGCTATATGGAACCAATGTAGTGATCTGAAAAGAGGAGTGACCTCTGCCCACACTTGAACAGCAGACCTGCTGCTGCATGTTGAATCACCGGCAGTGGCTTGGTGACACATGCCAGTTCTCTTTCTGGCAGACATTGGCAGAAGTACAGACTATACAACACCAGACCCTGGTCCAGGAGTTACTTTGTCAGATACAATCTGATCTTTTGGATCTGCAAGACTGAGAGACAGTTGTCAAATGGTCAGGGAAGGACAGCTGGTCATCGATCACCACACTAAAGTTATGTACACACTTAGCGTGTATTAGCAATAATGTGCCAAGCTAGGAGAGATGGTTATGGGATGCTGAATAGACGGACGAGCCTGGATAACAAAGCAGCTCTGTCTTTGCCAGGTTGAGCTGGAGATGGTGCTCCTTCATCCACGCTGCGATATCAATTAGACATGAAGAAATTCCAGCAGGTACTGTGTGGTCTCTCTGGAGGGAACAACACTGAAAAACAGGGGCCTGGATGATAAAGCTAGTGAGGAGGTGTACAGAGAGAAGAGGAGAGGACCAACATCGATCTTTGGTCTAATCCCTGTGCTTGCCTGATGCCCACTTGACATCTCTCCTCTCTGGGGCACATGGTAGGATCTGCCACAGAGGTAGGACAACAACCATCTGAGGACAGTCCCAGTGATGCCAAGGACGATCTGATGGCTGACCGTACTATAGGCACAAGAGTGACCCAGAAGCTTGAGGACAGATGGCATGGTGGTAGCTGTAACCAGATGTAACATGTCGACAACGGTAAGTACAACCGTCCCGGTGGAATATAAAGTCACAACATAATGAGAATGACCACAAAGCTCCCAGACCACCCAGGGAGTGCATAACATGCCTCACATTCCAACATTCTCTGTGCCCCCTTCCGTTGCGTTGGACGCCAGTCCCCACTGTACAATTATGTCCGGTTTAATGCGGTCAAGGAAGGGAATGCATTGAATCAATAACATAATGAAGTGCAATCGTGCAAAGAAAATTATGGCAATTTAAAACTTATGAGTAAATCAGCTTCAGCCTTCAATACCAGTATGACCATTTGGACCAATCCAACTATATATTTTAGAGTGAAACTAGCTGTGCTACCTAACCAACATAAAACCCAGTGTGGACATTTACAATGTGCCATTCAACACATATGTCTCTGTATATGCTATTAGGTATAGGATGTGTAAAAGCAGTGTTAATGTTTGTGATGCACCATCTGTTGGAGTGGCAAAGACATAGCAACCAGACAGACATACAGACACTTATTTTTTAGTTGAGGTGTATTGGCTGTGCTACACATCTAAGACGGGTTTAAATCTAAATAATCAACATAGACCTCAGCACTAACGCCTGCAGTGCACCATCCAATACATAGGTCTCTGTTATATACCATTTAGTACTGGAGGTGTAAAAGTAATATTAACGTTTGTGATGTGCCATCTGCTGGAATGACATATATGATGCATTTTATTAGTAAAAATGTTTTTGATGAGCCATTTTTTGGAATGACAGAGAAGACACATTCTTTTATTTAGCAGTATGCACATATAAATGCTTCTGTTTAATAAGTACCTGCCATGTTTACTGCTATGTGAAAATGTAAATCATATCATAAAATATCAGCTCTACTGAGGGCACAAGTGACTCCATTTGGTATGGAGGCTTAAGGCCAATTCCCTACTCAAGATTTTATCACAGCCGCCAGAAGGGCTGCAAACTACACAGTTCAATGTGTCGGCCATTAATAATAAAATAAAAGGCTCCATAATACCTAAGGGGGAACATCACAGCATGCCCAGTCTGCCAGTCGAAACAGAGGGTTAGTACATTATTCTCCCTGAACAATAATAAGGAGACTGGCACACGTGGCTGAATACACAAATCCGTACACCACCAAGCACAGTTCCGCCCTAATAAAACCAGTTAGGAGTCTGAAGTGTGTCTGTATAAGATAATGTAAGACAGACCTATGTCTGTCCTAATTTCAAAAAAAAAAAAGGCTTTACAAAAGCTGCTAATGTGATGCCAATACAGTGTTAAAAAGCTGCATGAGTATTCAAATCAAATTGAAAATCAAATCAAATTTCAAATTCCATTTGCCACATACAATTACACAAAGTATGATATGCAGTGAAAGCCTTTGAATTTTTATACTTCGTTGTGCCCTGTTAATAAACTTGTGTATGCGTATACACATAAGCTGAAGCTCTCCGCCAGAATGCAAAGGACGCAGTCACACATAAATCTGAGTTCACCCACATCCAGGCAAGGTGGAGTTATCAACTGACTTAAAATGCAGAACCTCTGAATGTAGAAAAACAGCAATGTTAATTAAAAACAAAAAGAAAATAATGGAGATACGGGAAGAACATTCAGACAACAAGATATTGAACACAGCTCACTAACACAGTGCTACCCACTGCACCAACATGCCACCCACACATTGACAGACAGATATAAATTTTACAACCAAAAACAATCCCCAGACAAACACAAGAATGTTTGGCCTGGCTAGTGATACAAGAGCAGTTGCCATCCAATAACAGGCTAGTAAATGTGGAAAAGGTGCATCAAGTTGTGGTCAGATCTGTCAAAATGTTCCCAAGGTTTACATTTATTACAGCCCCAGTTAAAGACAGACGGAGTGGTGGCTCTGAGGATAGGGATTTGCACTGGCAATTGGAAGGATGCCGGTTTGAATCCCGTAAACGCCAAAAAGTGACTCTACTTTGTTAGGCCCTTAACCTGCAATTTCTCTGTCCTGGGTATGACGTTAATCTGCATCCAGCCCTGCAAACAGGTCCTCCAACATGCAGGGAAAAACCTGGAGAGTTGGTGGCAAAATTTGCACTCCAGACACCATAAAAAACCTCCCACTGGTTCTATTCCACCTGAACTGGTGTGGTGCTGAGGTGTCACCCATTACATGGCTGCACTTGGGTCCTAATCTGGATCCTGAGTTGGTTTGTCATGTGTCTGCTCCTAACCTCTCTCTCAGATAAAAGACCATTCTTCTGATGATACAGTAATCCCTCCTCAATCGCGGGGGTTGCGTTCCCGAACCCCCCACGATAGGTGAAAATCCGCAAAGTAAAAACCATATGTTTATATGGTTATTTTAATATATTTTAAGCCCTTATAAACATTTCCCACACAGTTATACAGCATAAACCCTTTGCATTCTCTTAGATATTAGGTAAGATTCATTGAAATTATGTATGTAAACACACTGTTTATATACAGTAAAACCTAAATATTTTTTTAAAGATATCGAGTGTCTCCAATATCACAGATGTTACAGCCATTACAATAGATAGGCCACCAGCAATAAATACGTACAATGCAAGAAAAATTGTATACAGTAAATGGTGTACAGTGACACTAAACGTACGTACATGTACTAAGTACTGTAAGTAGAAAATTAATTATGGTTACTCACCAACAATGACACGACGACTTGTCCGATAACGATGAGTTTAGTTTTACTGCACAACAAAGGAGAGCGTCACAGCTCTTCTAAAGGAGCCTCTTCAGGTGACTGTGTAGCACCGCCGTTGTTCTTCTTCCGGCAGTCTTCAATCCAAATCCCTACAGCAGATTCCATCCGGACTACTGCCTTATTACTTCCACTTACAACTTGTTTTGCGCCCTGGTTAAAGGACACTGCGGCCGCAGATCTTATATTCCTTTCCTACTTTTTAAATTAAAAGAATCGCAGCCTCATTGATGCCATAATGGCGTCCTACAGCCAGTGTAGCTGTTCCCTTCCTTCAACATATCCAAAACTTTTACCTTTTCGGCAATCATTAGCATCTTACGTTGGCACTTGGGCACGGCCCCTGAAGCAGTAGCAGGAGCAGATCGTTTTGAAGCCATAACGAAGGGCTTGACTACACACAAAGATAAACACAAAAGAGCACAAAAGTTAACTCTTTACACAGCGAAACACGTTGATGCTGAATGAGCGAGACGAGACTTCCTGGTTAACGCAGCAGAATCGAATTCGGTGCTCCGTTGCTGAGCCATTCAGCACACAGGAACTTAACTGCGTGCTCCGATTGGTTAGCTTCTCAGCCATCCACCAATAGTGTCCCTTGTATAAAATCAACTGGGAAAACCAACTGAGGAAGCATGTACCAGAAATGAAAAGACCCATTGTTCGCAGAACCCACGAAGCAGCGGAAAATCCGCGTTATATATTTAGATATGCTTACATATAAAATCCGCGATAGAGTGAAGCCGCGAAAGTCGAAGTGCGATATAGCGAGGGATTACTGTATACCCAGTCACTTGAGGATAATCTGTTGATAAGGCTGAGTTAAGAGGCACCATCAACCTAACCTCTATTTTTGGGATGAGGTTGGCACCGAAGTATAACAACAAAAAAATCCATGTTGATATGGGGAAAATGTGCAAGCTCCATATTGACAGACAAAACCAGCACCCCTGGAGCCCTGTTTTCTATTTTATTTTATGATGTTGTTCTTAATGCTGCTACTAACTCAAAGAACCAGGAACCGGTGTTCCAGTTTTAATTGTGATTGCAGTTTTCTTGCCCCCCGGTGTTGTGGATTTCAAAATCCTTCATACAGTTAATTTTGGATGTTGTATTCATTGTTGTGATGGACAGTGTGGACAGACTGGCATCCCGGCCATGATGAATCCTGCTCCTTTACCTGGCTGGGATAATGGATAGACAGAGACAGCCACCCAAGATTGCAAGCTTCCCTGACAGTATGCACTGGGAGTAGCAGTCCCACGGGTGCTGCCCTGATGGGTTCCTTGGATTCCAACAGGAGGAGCTGCAGGGAAGGGTTGTCCCTACTTTTCGGGGCTCCAGCCTGACCAGGGAGTGCTTTGCCTTGTATTTTTCTGACTCCTGGGTCTGGCATAAAAGGGAGCCACCTCATCTCACTCAGGGAGTTGGAGTCAGGAGGAAGAGGACAACACTTGCCTGAAGGAGTGAAGGAAGGAGTGAGGAAAGGAAAAGAAAAAGAAAAGAAGGAAGAATAGGTATTGTGTGAAAAGGTACATTGTTTAATAAAAAAGTAAGTTCTCTTGAACCCAGGATTGTCTGTGTGTGGTTGTGTCTGAGGTTTGAGGCTCAGTGATGCTCCCCTTAAGGGCCACATTGTCTAATGCTGATATTACACTAGTCTGTGGGGGACATGTATGTAACAGTGTCATTGGTTGGTGTGACAAATCCCAGGTACCCTCAACCCCCTCAATGGTGTCACCTTACATCTCATCTTATACAGTATTATCTTACATAAGATAATATAAACTGCATCCATGAAGAAAGCAGAGGCCCTGTTTCTGCTGGGTAGGTTTCTGCTGATTTACGGAAAGTTGGTTTACAAAACCTGCCAATGTAATGCCAGGCTATCCTGCCAACCATGTTATGTTTGCAGCGTCTTTCTTGAAGACATTAAGTCACCTTGCTTGCTTGCATTACGTATGAATCTCTGAAAAGTTGTAAATGACACAAATGTAGCTTTGTATTAGAAAAAGGGACCACAGACATTTTCTTTTTCAACGCAAGTCTACACGTTTCACTCTCTTCTGCCATGCAAACACTTGTCCTTCTCCCTTCATGAATTTTATGGACGTCGGAATTTGCAAGAGCGCTCATTTTTACATTCAATTTTCTTGGAGACTGCACTCACCTGGAATTGGGATAATCGGAATGCTTTCATTAGGGACCACCCGCGGGGAACTGCTATCCTCCACATAAAAATGGGCAGTTTGGAAACATTTTCTGTAAAGAAAGAAAAGAAAAAGTGTGGTGCATTAAGAGGTTGGCTTCTGAAAAGTACATTAGAAAGCAAAAACAAGGAAGGATTGGCACAAGTAACAGCGCCTCACTATACCGGCTAGGGTGCACCTCACAATAAGACCCCCGGTAGAGATTCAATGCTGATTATATTAGGATCCCCTGATATTCTATAGGCATACGTTAACAACAAAAACAAACGTCAAAGCAAAAAGGAGCAGACCGCTGAGCCCCTCAATAGCGCTAACCCTCGACTAACTACAGGTATAAACCCCTGGGAATTCAGGATTAAAGGATCAGACGTCTACCTGGCTGCTCCTCATCTGCATGTCCACTTAGTGTTTGTTAAAGTCCATCTTGACTCCCTGGTCTCAAGTTGGTCCCTTCTCTGTGATTCCATTTTTCAAAGCTGCCACCACACACATACACGTGTCTCCAAACAGTCAGTACGACAATTTACAAATCCAAGACCCCTGATGAGATGCAAAGTCGCTGACGTTGCCGCTGGACAACAAACTTTGTGCCCAAACCTGAGGAGTGACATCAAAATCCAGAGAGGACCAATGCTTGAAGATGACGCAGCTCCAACTTCAGTCACAGTCCTCATAGAAAGGACCTGCAAAAGCAGCTGGCCAAGACTTTTACATGCATTTCAAGTACCAAAATGATACGGTGCTACTAACAGCCATGGCTTTTATTTGATCCAAAACAAACCAAATGATAAGAGACACCCCACCACAGCACTGAAAAAAAGTTGTCTTTTGTCTGCTGCAGGCCTATAAGGAACAACCATGGAAAACAAAACTGTGGAGAAGAACAAAAATCAAGACGCACAGATCTGTACACCCCCCCCACCCCCCCGCGAATGGGATATGGTCACTCGTGGGCCACCGGCGTCAGTGTGCCAAGCTGATGTGACCGTATTTACCTATACTTGAGGCAAAGAAGAGAGCAGAGGCTGGTCATCCTAGAGAGAGCCCTGAGTAGCAGTGCGCCGAGAGCCACACGCAGCCTTCGCATGGTGCTGCTGTCGGAGGCTGGACTCCCCAGCGTCAGCGCTCAGAGCCCACTTAATGACTTGCGAGGGGACGGAGCTGAATAGCAAATGAGGCCCCGTGAGCCGCAGTCACCTTAGGAGGAGGGGCTTCCCTGACCCTTCTCAGCTGAATTGGCATCACACAATGGCCGCCCCCGTGCTCGCTCACGTCGCATCTTACGCTCTCCGGAGTCGGCTGGCCTGCCAGCACCTGCTCTTTTATCCTCCAGGCTAACAAAACACGAGCTGCAATTGTGAGCTCGGCTCCCTCTGGACAACAGTGCCGAAGAACTGCACTTCCTTTAGAGGGCTCGGCTGGGAAGTACAGACATTCAGAGAGATGCAAAAAAAAACAAAAAAAAAAAAACAAACAAATCTCACTCTTCTGAAACGCTTTTGAGTCACACGGGATGGAGCTTTAGTAAACCTAATGGGGTCCGACAGTGTAAATCAGAACTAAACAGACTTTCAATACCCAAAGAAATGACATCCTTCTAAAATATGACTCTGCTGTGGCCTGGAGGTTTACATTCAACTAGTATGCATTCTTTACCGATTCTTCTTAACATTTCTCCACATAATAAAACCTAAAATGGAAAAATAAATGGATAAACCACAAGGTCACCTCATCTGGTCCAGATTACAGTGCATGTGTCAACACAAAGCACAAGGAATGTGTCAAAAGTGCTGTGAAAGTCGGCCCACCCATGAACAACTTGTGGGGCATCACAGAAGTTACCTGTGCTGCATAAAACACGTCCTCTGAAGGGAACCCTGAAACAGATTTATAATAATGGATACCAAAATATGCGCCATTTTCTGACTGGCGAGTCCAAGCACAGACACATCAGTTATGAAACAGACATAAAAGAAACAAAACACACACAAACCAGCTATAAATACAGGTATAACACTGTCACGTGTGTGTGTGTGGGGAAGACAGCTGAAGGGCTCTGGTGATGATGATGATGATGATGACCCGCCGGCCCAGGGACTAGTGCTGGTGTCTAATGCCTGCTCTTCTCTCTCTGCAAAACGGCAGACTGATGGCTATTCCATCGCTGATGACATTTCCGTTGTCCATTCACCCAGACTCGTCCCTTCCTGCCACATGACTACATAACCCGGGAACCGGCCATCTTGTTTCCAGTTCAATAACGAACTTGCATCTGAGAAGACATCTCCACAATTGTTGTTTGTTAATTTTATTTTCCTTTTTTATAGGGCAGCATGGTCCAAGGTTCACATCCTGAGTCCTCCCTGTATGGAGTTTGCATGTTCTCCTCGTGTCTGCATGGGTTTCCTCAGGCTGCTCCAGTTTCCTCCCATAGTCCAAAGGTTAGGTGGACTGGTGATCCGGAATTGACCCTAACGCGCGATTGGGGTGTGTGCCATTATGGTGTGTGTGTGTTCACCCTGCGATGGACTGGCGCCCTGTCCAGGGTTGGTTCTTGCCTTGCACCCTATGCTAAAAGGAAAAGGCTGCACCAGACCCCTGCGACCCTGGTCTGAATTAAGCAGATAGAAAACGACATCACATGACAAAAACAGTGTCACTGTAATGGTGCAATTAAAAACCATCACTAAACAAATGTCCACAAAAACAATGCAGTAAGTGTCCCTTAAATAATTGAAATGCATAAAACTAAAAGAGGAATAGAAAATGACTGACTGACATTCAAGTACAGGGGGTCCTGTATCCATACTGGGTTACGACACAGTTCCGTTCCTACAACAGAGATGTAACCCGAATTTTGGTGTAAGTCGAAACACACCTTAGCCTAAGTCACTTACTTATCCTAACACATTTACAAAATCATAATCTAGAACATAAAAACACAACTAAGCCACATAAAAAGGAAAAGGACATAAATATACTGTACTGTTCACTATACTGTAGTAGCAGAAAAAAATGAGTGTAAAAAAAATCCTTCCCTTTATTCCTTCTCATGTCTCAATTTTTTTAAGTTTTTATGGGAGAGAGAGTTGTAAACTAGAAACGTTGTATATTGAGACGTTGTAACCCGAGGACCCCCTGTATACAGGGTCACCAAGGTGGTTCCCCAATGACCTTATCTTTTAGGATAATAAATATCTATATACTATCTGTCCCCTATGGCTCCGCCCATGTAGTAGTGAAACAGGACAAACTTTAAAAAGCAAAAAAAAAAAAGCAATAAATAAAAAAAAAAAGTAATTTGTATTTAGAAAAGCACATATATCACCAATATCTCTGCCAATCAGCAGCTACCCTCTAAACACATGCAGCTCTGATCTCTCTCTCAAAAAACTTCAAACGTTACTCCTTAACAATCTGTAGATGATAATGTCTGTTGAACAAACAGGTATCGCTAGCTAAGATGAGGCAAGGTGCGCTCCAACATGTGGTGGCAGGTACAGCGACTTGAACGGAGGCTGGTGCGTGAGTGAGGAGGGCCCCGTCCGGCTCCCCAGTCCTGAGGTCCCACCTTCCCCTTCCCTGGGCCCGCAGTGTCTCTCTTGGATTAGTGCGAGTATATCGCTTCTGCAAGCAAACTATTATACTTAGTGCAATGAGAGAAATTGCAAAATCAACCGGAATGTTGAAGCAAATTATAGAAAAAAACCCGATCTAAATGCGTTAAGTAGTTCTCTCGT
>JANRMT010062840.1:54556119-54571802 GCA_026402145.1 Polypterus bichir lapradei | reverse complement strand
ACCTACCAGGTAACGCATGTGGTTGGTCTGCAAGTCGGCAAACGTCCGCCACATACTCTCAGTCGTGAAAAGCAGATCATAGAATGTGAAATAATTTTACTGTCAAATAATGCAATGAGTATGCGACACGTGTTTCACCCTTATTTGGGCTTATATACTGTGTGTGTGTATATATACAGGTATATATATATATATATATATATATATATATATAGCATACAGCATATCCAACTTCCTTAATAAGAGGACAAGTGTCTGTGTGCCCGTCCTGTTTCTACTGTATGGCTATTGTATGCCATTTAGTGTGGGGTTCATAAAAGTAGCGCAAATATTTGGAAGCACCATCTGTTGGAGTGAAATACGCAATGTATTTTAACACTACATGCCTTACATTCCAATCGATGGTGTACTGCAAATGTTAATGCTGAGGTTTATGTTGATTATTTAGATTTCAGCTTGTCTTGGATGGGTAGCACAGCTGGTCTATACTGTATATGTTTAAGTCTCTTCTTCTGGGCACCATGCAGGTGGCAACATTTTACCGAAGCTCTGTGTTTTTGCTCTGTTCCTTTTTTTTATTCTTTGTGATTACTAGTTACTAGATTATTTGATTTGAATAATGTTGAGATTAGCTAAGAAACACAAAACAGGAAGAGGTCAGAACCGAGAGGACAATGAAATCAAGATGTTAAGAACCAGAGAGGCAAAGCAAAAATCAAAGTCAAGGAACAAAAGGAATTGAGACGCCCAACACCTGAGCCAACCTGAATTTAAAGGGCCAATGGCTACTTTTTTTTGCACGTGTTCTGTGCAGTTCCGATCTTTCTATGGATTATAAGGTTTTGAGACTCATGGAATTCATTATTTAATCACATTCTCTCATGATGTTGTTTTGCTTTTCATTTGAGTGCCGCTAGGTTTCTGTTTCTGCTGTCTCCATGGAGATCTATCCCAGAAATCCTGGGGGTGCCTTTGCTTGTGATGTCAAGTTTGTGACAAAACAAAGACCACCCCAGATGTTTCAGGGGTGTCCGAGTTTACAATTTCAAAAGGTCTTTTATTCAGTCCTTCTTGGTTTTGCTATCATTTTGTCTTACGTTCAGTGACTAGGAATAGAGGGGTTGTGTGGGTTTTTTTTTCGGGTGCTCCCTTTTGTTCCCACTGCCCAAAGAAATGCAGGTTAGGTGAATTGGTGATGCTAAATTGGCCCTAATGTGTGTGTGTGTGTGGACTGGCGCCCTTTGACTTGACTTCATTATGAATTTGATGTCATTTCTGATCCGTTACTGGCCCTCTATGGACATCTACCACATTTCAAACATAAGCATGTGGGGTATTGTTTTAGACCAATTCAAATTCGTAATCACTGACCTTGATGCTATTTTTGATTCTTTACTAGCTCCCTTGAGGTCTCTTTCAGAGGGTAACTAATGACAAGATTCTGTTACGAGTGACAATATTTAAACTTGAAATGTTTCCACTGAAGCACACATTTAAATATTACAAATATTTGACATAACTGTTCTTGTTTATCATGTACTTCTACCTCATGAAGTAATTCTTTACATTTCTTATGAAGACCCCAAATTAGGGCAGCTTATGCTAACTAGATTTTTTTTCTTTTTAAATCAACCTTTCCCCATTTGACTACAACATCTTTTCAATCTTTTAAGACGTAAAGAGAATCCAATTAATTTAGAGAAATGCAGGATCCCTGCTTCACCAATCCTTCAATAACGCCTTCATGGTGCCCGTATTACAAACAAGCATATTAATACATTTGCATATATGAATATATATTCAACATTCCGAATTAAAATGACGCCTCCTCCCCCACAAGCTGGATTTCCTGATTAAAGGTTCCTTCTACCTCCGGACCCCCACTCTGCTCTGCTCCTCGGATCAGACGCGCCAGCTGAGGCCTGTGGGGCATCTCGCCAGACACCAGGATGAGCAGCTCAGGCTTCCCTTACTGGCAGGGTGCAGGAAATCAGGCGCGCTCTCGTCGTCACATCAATTAAGACAACAAGGCAGCAACCAGCAAGCCGGTCCTGCGTCACACCAGGCGGCTGACACTTAGCAGCATCTCCGGGACTTTAGTTTGCTTTTGGAACCAAAGAGGATAAGATCATCTGAAATTGGAATCCACTTCAGTGTATTTTGTTCTTATTTGGTTTTAACTAATCAGTTTAAAAAAAAATAAATGAGTGTAAAAAGACACAGGTGCTCAATGACAAAATGTAATTATCAAGAGGCCATCGATATCAAAAGGTAAATATTAGCCGACGCCAGATGAGCCCCCCTGGCCCTCTCAAGATAGACGCACATTTATTGTGCAGGCTCATTTCAGGCCGAAAAAGGGGAAAAAAAAAAAAATGGTAGCAGATTGGACGACAGACGTCCCCCACCCCCTTCTCAGACCCCCTCAATCAGCACCCCCTTGCTTTCTTGTTTTTTTATTTTTTTTTTTAAATCAGCATTCTTTAACCCTGACAGATCAATACCACCAACACCTGCCATGGCCTGGGCTTCTGATTCCCAGTAAGGCACACTAATAGTGATAAGCCAACCCCACTGAATTCACTATGTCCCAGTGAAAATGTGGTGTGACCCAACACCCAAACCCCCAGACACAACAGTCCTGGGTTCAAATAAAAGGCCATTATTTCAGGTGATACCTCCATAGGATTTTAGTTTCCTTCCTGCTGGACTCTACAACCAGCAATAAGTTCCTCTTTCTGCACCTCCCAGGCAGCCTTCCGACTCTGACCACCCAGTGGTGAACAGCAGCAGCAAACACAACAGCAGCACACACTAACAAGAATAATAATAGTAATAACCGATTACTTTTAGATAGCACATCTCTAACCTACTCAAAGCGTTTTACACAGACAGAGGTGAGCCACTTCAATCACCACCAATGTGTAACATCCACTTGGAAGATGAGACGACGGCCATTGTTGCTCCAGTACACTCGCCACACATTAGCCATGACGTTGTGAAGGGGTGATAGTTAGCCAATTAGAGCCAGAGGATGATTGGTTGGCCAGAATGACCAGGCCGTGGTGGGCAGTTTTGCTAGGACATTGGGACACATCCGACTCTATGAAGGATAACCAGGGATCTTTCATGGCCACAGACTGTTGGGACCTCAGGTTTTACATCTTATCTGAAGGACTTTTAATGACACAGTGTCCCTGTGACTACACTGGGGCTTTGGAATCCACTCACAGACCACACCAGGCCAGCGTCCTCTTACTGGCCTCATCAGCACCTCCTCCAGCAGCAGCAGCAGCAGCCCAAGCTTTTCCACGAACTGGCCAGGCCCAAACATGCGTAGCTTCAGTGAATTACCTGTTCTTAAGTGCAGGTGGGATGTCTGCTGGATGAGGGCAGCACTCCTGCAGGATTAGGAGGGGTATGCTCCATGGTGGTGGTGGTGGTAGCATCAGGGGACTTGGAGACTACGGAGGGTGGAAGGAAAGCTGAAGACTGCATAATACAGAGACATCCTCAATGAAAACCCACTCAGAGCGCTCTGGACCTCAGGCTGGGCTCAACAGGACAAAACAAAGGCAACACAGGAGTGGCTTGGGGACAACTCTGGGAATGTCCTGGTGTGACCCAGCCAGAGCCCAGACTTAAACCCAAATGAAGATCTCTGTATGGACCTGAAAATGGCCGTCCACCGACGGCCTCCACCCCACCTGGTAGAGCTTGAGAAGATCTGCAGAGAAGAGTGGCAGAAAATCCTCAAATCTAGTTGTGTGAAACTTTTCACATCAAATACAAAAAGACTCCAAGCTGGAATCACTGTTAAAGGGGCTTTGACTAAGTACTGATTTAAGGGTCTGAACACTCGTGTCGCTGGGATATTTCAGTTTTTAATTTTTAATATATTTGCAGAAAATCCTCAAGTCCTGTCATTCTAGGGAGTTGAATGTTGCTTGACGAGGGAAAAAATGAATTTCAATGCTTTGAGCACATGGCCGTAACATAACAATGTAAACAGTGAAGGGGTCCGAAGACTTTCTGAAGGCGCTGCATGTTTAGTTTGCGCCCTGCTGTCTCGTAAATTGTCCTTTATTTAAAACAAATGGACATTTTCCAATGATGCTGAAAACTTTCTAGTCATCCACCTCCGTTTGAAAACCTCTCGTTCTAATTCAGAGTCAGGGCAGCCACAATGGGGGCAAAAGGGAGCGGCACCCCCTCCAGTAAGCTGTCCCTCCCCCAGAGTTTTTTTTTTTTTTTTTAAAAACACTTTTGCTTACTTAACTTTGGTCCTAAAATGAGTTGCACTCTGCGAATGGTCAGCTATCTGCACTAACAAAACGGGATGTGTCAGCTGCAAGTGGGAATAAATACGGCGGTGGTCACAACCTCTGAACTAACTTTTGTTTGTACCACTTATGGGGTAAAGTGTGTTAGTGGCAAATCTACTTTCAGTTTGAGTCTGTGTTTTTTATTTAGTAAGTAAGTTGATTTCTCCCGATCCAAACTGGAGGAGACCTCTTTCCACAGCTCCCAGTGGTGGTTCCCCAAGTACCCCAGCAGAGCTGCTTACCAGAACTACAGCTCCCATGTTGGCCTGCTGGTGTACAAATGGGAGGTCCATCAGAAGGATGCTGCTATCTAGTGTATTGGGGAGCTATCTGTCCACAGGGGACAGTCTCCTTCTGTCCTTCTGCTGACCTGGCCTGGACAGCCCATCCATCCGTGACCTTCCCAGCCAGGAAAGGAGCCATCCAGCTCATGTTTTCTGTCCAAATCTCCTGCCATCGCAGTGTTGATTGAATCAACACTTAGATACCTTCTCGTTTCATGGTCAGCACTTTCTCATTCATTTACCTTTTTGGGACACCAAGTCGCTCTTTCCACAAGCACCATAGGCTCATTCACTCCTAGGCGGCTGCTAGAAATCTTACCCACTAAGCTACGGGGAGCTTGGCCAGCGGGCCGGATGGTTGGATTGATGGATACACACACACACACACACACTCACACTCAGACACCAAGCATTTGAGACCTTGTGAGAATACGAATGGACGACCTGAGACATGGATTATGCAGCACGAGTAACAGGAGAGTACTTCACGAAGGTTTTCAAAACGTGATCTGTCATGTTGGATTACTGAGTGTAGACTGAAGGGTAAAAACGGCACATTTATCCATTTAGTATTAAATCTTCAGCACAATCAAGTGCGCAGAAGGTGACGGGGCCTGAGTACTAACATAATCCACTGTACGGTGCTTTTGTTACTTAAGTACATTTAATATCAGAAACGTTCTTGTGCAGTTTTCCCTTTCTGCTATGGTGTCTCTGCTTCTGCTCAAGCGCGGCTGTTGCGCACTTTATACAACGCGAGTGCTGGGTGACACGCTGTCGAAGGATGAAACAGTTAGGGTTTCAGTGACAGCTGGGGCCACTGAGAGGGGGCTGCAGGGACGGTGAATCCCCCTCGCTCTCACTGACCCTTGACCTTGGTCTTTATGTCTCTCAAAGCTTCACGCAGGCCTACGGTCCACAGATGGGAAAACAAAAGTGGATTTCACGTCTGAGTCTGCAAATGGGTAGTAAGTTTAAAGCCGTGGGCTCACCAGGAGGTTAGTGGACAGTTGAAGTAGCCAGCAGATGTGGACACGAGTGAAGCAGCCCCTGAGGATCATTGCAGCCATGCACCTTGTACTGCCAAGAGAGGGTCTGGACCCACATGATTCTGTACTGGCATAAATTGAGATACTGCAGTGGCCCCTGGCTGTTACTTTAAAACAAATGCTTCAACAAGAATAAGGAGACACAGTTGTAAATGTCATCTCATCTCCTTTTCTTAACTGCTTTTCCTGGTGAGAGTTGTGGTGGCAGTAGGCCAAGCAGGTCAGCACAGACTCCCCTGCCCCCCCCCCCGCCTCATATTCCAGCACTTCCTGGGGAATTCACAGGCTTTTTCCCAAGTCAGCTAAGAGATATAATCTCCACAGTGTGTCCTGAGTTTGCCACAGGTTTCTAGCTCTAGGACTAGCTGCCTGGGGGGCATCCTAACTGTACACCCAAACAACCTGAAGCAGCTCATCTTGATATGGAGGAGCTGTAACTCAATGCTGAGCTTCTCATCCTAACAGGCGGTGTCAGTTCAGTGGCCCCCGCAGAATGACCTTATGTCTGCCGTTTGTACCTGCACTCTCATTCTTTGGGTCATTACCAAAAGCTCATGACCAGAGGATAGGGATGTATACGGACCGGTAAGCCAAGAGTTTTGTCTTTAGACTCAGCTACCGCTTCACTACCATGGATCGGTTCAGAGCCCACAGAACAGCTGCACCACTGCACCAATCCACTTGTCGATTTCACAGTTCTCTTTTCATCGCTCATGAACAAGATCACAAGATACTTGAACTCCTCCACTATGAGCTCTTGTACCCATCTCACCTGATGGCAGCAATTCACTCTTTTCCGAGAGAGAACCACAAATCTCAGACTTGGAGGTGCCAGTCCCCATCACTCGAGTGTGTGCTGAAGGTCACATGCAGATGAAGCAGGACAACGTCATCTTGATAACGTAACGATGCCACCACTAGCCCTACCAACTGGACACCCTCACATCCTCGGCTGCCCCTTGATATCCTGTCTATGAACACCACAGACATGGAGTAGTGATGAGACACGGTCTTGACGGACCCCGACACCCTCAGTGAAGGACTTTGGCTTAACAGCAGATATGCCGGACACAGCTCTCACTACGTTCATATAGGGAACGAATGGCAGGCATGAGTGGCCCTGTGACCCCACAATCCCGCAGCAGCTCCCACAACACCTGCCGAGGGCACTCACATACAAAACTCACCTTGACTGCAAACATGGAAACTTGTTAAGGGTAAATTTTGCAAAATCATTAGGATGTTTTCTTCACACAGAGAACAATAGACACATGGAATAAGTGACCATGTAGCATGGTACAAAGCAGGACTTTAGGGACCTTCAGAACTTGACTTGATGTTATTTAGGAAGAATTAAATGGATAGGATTGACGAACTTTGGGTGGGCTCAATGGTCTGTTCTCGGGGTGGGTGAGTTCACAAAATAAAGAACTGAATGAACGAATCTCCTTCATGACATCTTCTCACTTTTCCAACCTTCTCCACCCCCAGCATGACATTTACGTATCTTATGCCCACATTCCCACCTTAAATCGCTTAAGGGCTAAATGGATCAGTCACTTGGCGATGACCAAGAATGAAGCTTTGTGACTAACAACGTGCGTCAATAATACAGTGAATACCAATCGCGTGCGGACACTCGGGTGGGGGGCTGCCTCGTCACGCTGTATTACGCAGCAGCCCAACTCTGGAAACAAAAAGGTTTGCTCCAACATCTCATGTCACATTTTTTTGATGCAACAGGCAAATCCTGGCAGAGATGTAAAGACTCTTTATCGCCCATCTTTGTCCAAACATCGCACGTCATGTTTTGTGAAGCCTTTAGTTGGCCGAGCCTTTTTCATTTAGTCTTTGCCTAATAAACAGGATCTACTTGGAACGGACATCTCAAAGCTCAGTTCGCAGCAGGGGGTCCGGCTGTCATGGCAACAGGCAACTTAAGAAAATGTGCATAGGGCCTCTGAGTATCCGCTTAGGAAAAAACAGAACAAAAAAAAAAACAAAAAAAAAAAAAAAAACAAACCAACAGAGATGTAGGATGGTGGGAGGACGGCCGGGCCGGGCAAGGCCCCACTTTCACAAAATCAGTCTTGAACCTGGACACGGAAATATGAAGCCTATGTGAGGAACAAAAGCAGCGCAGGACAACACGGCATCCCATAAATTCGGACACGTCCGGTCCTTTTCATGATACGTCACAGGCTCAACCATATTAAGCATTCACACGTCTGCATGACTTCTGCTGAAGGAGCAAAATGCAAAAATCCACTTCCAGAATTATGAGTGCACCTGTCAATGTGTTTTAATCTTTACTTTATACAGTGACTTTCACAAAGTGATTAGAAAGGTGTCAAGACACAGACCACCATGTAATCGGCTAAAACAAACCCACCGAGAGGAATCTGATGAACATCTGGCTTGTCGTCTTCATCCCCTTCCGCCTTCCGTCTCCAGCTCATTACTGTGCCACAGACCCTGTGCTTCCCCACTACATTTAAAAGTCCTGCCGTTCCATAAACACCCCCCCCCACCCTATCCTCAGGGGCTCAATTAGCCATAATTAACATCTGTAGCTCATTGAGCGGGAGACGAGATAAAGTGTTCAAAACAGGGTGGCCAAGCTAAGGGAAGACATAAGTGCAGAGCGGCGTTCATCTACCGAGACTAAAAGCTGACCTTAAACGTACAATCCTCTCAGATGTGCTCGGAAGCTGGGCCTTGGGGACAGGGGCAACAGACAACGAAAGGAGACAAGGAGGAATGAATGGCGAAAAGGGAGACCGCACTTCCGACTCTTTTTGATACAGTTCAGCCTGAGCGACTCCTGCCCTTTTAGTTGCGTCTGCACTTGACTCTCAGTTTTGTATACGGCATGGCAGGCAGATTTTATAATGGCTGGCCGCCTCCTTCAGTTCATAAGACAAAAAGGCAACGGAACCTGCTGGCTGCACCGAAATAAAGACGAGACACAAACCATGCTGGGAGGAGACGCTCAGTGGCAGCTTCGGCTTTGTGCGACGATGACCAGCCCTATATGACACTTGACTGTTTGGACCACAGAGGAGGGGCTTGGCTCATGGCTGCCAGTGCTGAACGTAATTTAATGTAGTTTTGTGCAACTACATTTTTAAATCAATCTTTAAATGACATATGCATATTAATATGAATACATCAATCTTTATTTTATATAGCACCTTTCAGGGAGTACACCACCGCAATGTACTTTAAAAAGCAAACAAGAATACATTACAACCAGACAGACAGAAATGGTATTGTGTATTATTTACAGTATGGATGGACAGGCAGAAAGATGGCACCTTAGCAAAGGAGCAAATTTAGGTTTATTACAGGCCTTCAATAAATAAATATATAAACTTTATGACAAGCTATGACAGTCCTCTTCAAATACACACCAGAATTACTAAGAAAGAAAGAAAAACTTCTGACTGGGCCAAAGGTGGCAGGCAGTGTGGTGCAATGATTCAGGCTTTGGACTTCAAACCTGAGGTTGTGGGTTCAAATCCCACCATAGACACTGTGTGACCCTGAGCAAGTCACTTCACCTGCCTGTGCTCTAATTAGAAAACCAAAAGAAATGTTGTAAGTCGCTTTGGATAAAATCGTCAGCCAAATAAGTAAATGTAGATAAAGGGAGCAGTCACAGTCTAGACAGATAGGAAAGGTGCTATATAAGAGATAGATGTGAAAGGCACTATATAATAGATAGGTTTATTTTGAGGTCCTTTTACTCTTTTTTGCCATTTTGTGTTCAGCGGTGGACATGAATCCGGGATGCAGGATTCCCTAAGGCAGGAGCACCAACATATTGT
The DNA here is from genome assembly GCA_026402145.1 of Polypterus bichir lapradei. Taxonomy (NCBI): domain Eukaryota; kingdom Metazoa; phylum Chordata; class Cladistia; order Polypteriformes; family Polypteridae; genus Polypterus; species Polypterus bichir. The sequence goes on along the minus strand of JANRMT010062840.1, from coordinate 54,562,314 downwards.
AATACACAAGTGGATTTTTGTAGTCCTTAATAAAAGGACAAGTGTCTGTGTGTGCCTGTGTACCTGTGCATCTGTCTGGTTGCTAGGGTTAGGAAGAAAAATTATAAATCTGCAAAACATGTAGAAGGAGAGTTAAAGAAAGACAATAAAAATACCAAATAAAGGGCTAGAAATAAGAAAACTGTCTTACCAGTAGTGTGGTAGCCACTTTCTTGCACCCACTCGGGCAACATGAACGAGGTTTATATCTGTAATGCTAATGACTGATAACTTTGCATGGAGGGCAATGGATGAGTGAAAGTAATAATAAATTGATGCATACATCTGGAAACCAAAGGCTCGCCATGACTAGGCTAGAGTCACTAAACTAGGCCAATGTCATTGTGACCGCCGCTGCATTTTCTCAGCAAAACACTTCGACTATAAGAGTAGTCAAATCGACGAGCGACACTGAAAGGAATTGGAATAAACGGGTGGCTCTACCGGAACAGGAAAAGGCGCCTTGAGGTAAATGGACTGAGAGTGTATTATTATACCGGACCAAGAGGACAACCCACTTAACAAGTAAAAAAACATGAGGTCTACGTTGGTTACTTAGATTTCAACCTGTCTTAGTTGGGCAGCATAGCTACCCTATTGATATTCTGCTATCAAACACGCATACAGAACTTTAACATTTCCATACGGTCAAACAGGAGGCCACTTCTATTTTGAGGTATTTTGTGGTTAATAAAGACCACCACCACCACCGGGACTTCAGTTGTGCAGACCCTTGAGCCACACATGCAAAACTCTCAGGATGAAAGGCAAAAAAAAAAGAAGCCAACCAAATCTCTCTGATCCGTCACAGATTAGATTCCACACCAACAAATCTAATTAGCCCATCTGCAGTCTGGCTCTCCACCATCTAGGAGAGGTCAGAAAGACCCTGGGACTCAAATGAACTATTTTACAAAAATCTATTGATTGTAATGGCTGATTGATGTGTCCCAGAGGGCCCTTCCTGATCATCACCCAATAAACTGGCGGTCCAATGCAATTGAGCATAATGACGAGCAACAGATGATGCCACCTTCAGAATGAAAGACAAATGTCTGCCTATAAATGTGAATGGAGCAGTACGGGCCTTGTTAGGTTTCAGTCAGGATTCCTCACCCACCACCCAACTCCGAGTTCAAAGGTGTTATGTTTAGTGGTCTTGATAACAGCCTTCCAGGAATAGAATTAACTGTCGTTTTAGGCATTTGATTTTAGCTGAGACCCTAAAATGTGGTCACTCACACATGAACAGTTTTACTAACAGGACAATTTAAAGAAAACCAAAGGGGAACACAAGTCATGAGTCTGTAAACGAGCAGGAAGTCAAGAGCACTAAACCAAAGTCAACTTCTTAAAGCCCAATAAGTAAAGTTTAAAAGTGAAAGAGCACACGCTAAACAAACCAAAAGCTAATCTTACACATCATGGCTACTGAACAAATACACAAAATGGTGTGGATGATGACACCACTGTTGGAGAGGGTAAAACAAAAAGAAAGACATGGCCACTAATGCTGGAGGATGAGTCCGACGATGAGCTTCGACGTCAGTCTCAGTTTTTGTGAGGAGGGCCCACCACTTCCACCCCAGGAACATTTAATGAGTGACACCAATCAATGAGAAACTCATTTCTAATAAGGATAGGGCTCTCGGAAGCGACAGTTGAAAGTGAAGACCACACAGGCTTAGAAGAGCACATTGCCTACTGTAAAGTTGGGTGCAGTTGGGATATTAGAAATGTTTGGGTGAGGCCCCTTGTTTCCAGTGAAGTGTACCATGAATGCTACAGCAGACAACGACATTTTAGACAAATTTGTGGCCACAGTTTGGGGCAGGACAAGCATGATTGTCTGCTGTGGTCCATAAAGACATGGAGGTACCCAAGTGGCCTCCACAGAGCCCTGATATCAACCCTACCGAACACCTTTGGGATGAATTATTAACACCAGTTGTTTGTCAGATCTTCACTTCCAAAATCATTACCTGACCTCAGAAATTCTCTTTTGCCTAGAGACACTACGAAACATTGTGGAAAGCCATCTGAGAAGAGTGGAGGCTCTTACAGCCTCAAAGGGTTGGCAGAGCGGGCCCATATTAACGCCCATGGTTTTGGAATGGGATGTCTAGAAAGCACCTATTGGTGTGATGAACAGGTGTCCATATAGTGTATTTGCGGCTACCCATTTAAGCCCAGCATAGCTTCTAAGAAGGGTGAGATCAGTTCCACCATGTAGCAAAGCCACAGACTGCTGCTATACTTTAGCTGATGGCGTTCCCAGTGTTTAAATGTCTTCCCTGTCATCCAAAATTAACTTCAATGGGGCTGAAATACTATACAGGAGACTGCAGCAGCCCCAACAAACGAGGCAGCCAAAATCAAAAATAACAATGGGCAACATTTACTTTCCCTGGAACTTGATATATCATTTAATTTTATTGTGCCGAACTTCTTGTGAAATATTAATGCAATAATAAATAACCAGATGTTTTAACATGTGTTACCGTAAAAAAAATGTGCCGTTTTATATACAAAAAGAATCTGCAGATATACAGTATATGTGTGTGTTTAGGCCTCCATCTCAAGATTACATGCATATGCAGATAGTTACACACATAAACTGAGCTGAATTTGTGCCAGAGCTGACCCTCTCATTTTAAGCCTAATGTTCTTCAGAACCTCCGCATATACACAGGGACCCCAAAACCAACATAAAACATTTGTTTTTCATTTTTTATAGTGTTCAAAAAAACAAAGTTTATCAAAAGAGACTCTACTTAAACTTTAGGAAAGTAGCCTATTTAACGTTGTACCAATTTGTTTTTTGATTGGCTGATGTGAAAAAAGTGACCCAAAAATACAGGAAGCTGCACAAATCGAAATGAGAGATCATTGGTTTTGTATCGCTGGTCCCGGCACACTGGGCGTGGGACACTGAAATGGAGTTTGAAAGATAAAAGGAATGGGGATAGAGATGCATCAGACGAGGATGAGGCGAGTGAAAACTCTAATATTCAGTCACAGTCTTAAAAATTAGGGTGCTTTTTTTAAATGCAATGCCACAGGGAAGCCATGTTTGGATCCTGAAAGAAATATCCACAGGAAAGTTCCAGAAGAAACCTTTCATTTAGATTTCTAACAATGTCCAATTATAATTATGAATAGAAAAGAACAGACTTGTGAAATGCCAAAGGGTCCCTGATTTTAAAACAACTCTCACTGAATACAGTCACACAGCTTTAGGGTCTTTGGGAACAACTACTGCATGTTGTTTTTATTTCTTCTGAATCAATGAAATATTTTAATTGTGGGAGAGCTGGACACTAGGCCAATGAGCATGAATGTTATAAGCAAAGAAGGGGGCGAGGAAGACTAGGATGACAACACTACAGAGAAGGAGTCTGATGGGGTGGACGAGGCATCAGATCATCATATACTGCTGAAAACACATTACTTTAACATGGCCTTTTTATAACTTCACTTTAACGTAATACTGATACTCTGTATGTTCAATTTCCTCATAATAACTATTCAGGGTGGCTCTAAAATCCGTACTGACCCCTACTCTCTCTTCTGCTTCTTTTTCCGGTTTCTTTGTGGTGGCGGCCTGCGCCACCACCACCTACCCAAAGCATCATGATGCACCAACATTGATGGACTGAAAGCCAGAAGTCTACGTGACTATCATCATCAAGTCCTTCCATGAGTACCCTAAATACAAAGAGGACTTTTTGATTTATGTTAGGTAGATTGCCCAGAGGGGACTGGGCGGTCTCTTGGTCTGGAACCCCTACAGATTTTATTTTTTTTTCCTCCAGCTTTTGGAGTTTTTTTTTGTTTTTTCTGTCCACCCTGGCCATCGGACCTTACTTATTCTATGTTAATTAATGTTGACTTATGTTTATTTTTTTATTGTGTCTTTTATTTTTCTATTCATTTTGTAAAGCACTTTGAGCTACATTTTTTTGTATGAAAATGTGCTATATAAATAAATGTTGATTGATTGATTGATTGATGGCTCCGGTGTAGTGAAGCTTCATGCATGTGGCAGTAAGATGTGTTGTTGTGATATGTATTTGAGAGGATGGTCATTTTGTAGAATGAAAAAATATTTATTTGTTTATTGAGCCTCTATAAAAAGTGAAGTTTCTCTCTGTGGACAAATAAAGTTCTATCTATTATATTTAAAAGTGCCTTTCTGTCGATCTGTCATGCCTGTATAGTCCCTTTCCTATCTATCATATAGCCTCTTACAGTATCTATCTATCTATCTATCTTACAATGCCTTTCATATCTATCATATGGAGTTTTTCCTATTGATCAATCATGTAGTGCCTTTCATATCTACATGTCCATCTATGTATCATATAGTGCCTTTCTATCTATTATATAGCCTCTTTCCAATCTATATATCTATTATATAGTGCCTTACCTGTATATCATTCTACATTCAGTAATGGAGTGGCACCCTGTCCGGGTTTGGTTTCTGCTTTGTACCCCACACTAAACCAAATTAAACAGGTTTGAATATATGCATGCGCATTTCACAAGTACAAGCTATATGTTCTGTATATATTCTGCACACACACACACACACACACACACACATATAACTGTCTTATTTGCAGACTTACCTCCAGTAAACAAGCACAGCCACGAGGAGAATCAGGCAGACAAATGTAAGCGCCGAGACAACCACCAGAGGAATGATCCACTCCAACTTGGCTGAGGAATGGCCCGAGTTGGCCATGTTCGAGACGCTGTTATTTTCTGTAAATATAAAGAAAGGACGGTGATTCAGATGTACCTATAAGTAAACACACAAACAAACACTTTCACCAGCAGCCGTAAAGGAATGCTGTAGCAGGAAATTCAATAAGGACAGGATTGGAATCAGTAATGGGAAGTAAAGAAAACGAATTACCACTGCAAAAAATAAAATGATATTTGTATGAGAAATTTCCAGAAAAAATAAAGCATTACAAATCCTGTCTCTGGTATTTCAGTGTCACACAGCCAAAGCTAAAATACAAAGTGTATTATTATTCACATAATGAATAAATTAATCTAGCAGCAAACTGCTCCACTACACATTAGATTGGCCCCCAGATTAGCCTGGCGGACTCTTGCAGTCCGCGTCCCTATCTTGGCAAAACAGAGATCCAGACAGTATCACCTACCATGCCCCAGCTTTCCGGAACAGTTCCAAGCTCTCATTTTTTTCTTCCAGGGTTACCACATTTTCTAAGAGTGTAAACAATGAAGTCCAGGAGACCCTGATAATTGGCTTTTCTCAGCATGCAGCCGCTGCGCAGATAATTGGGGTCTTAAGATGCCACACAACATGTGGGCTCACAGCAGAGTCGAAAATCGCTTAGACGGTCTGCCGGCACGAGTTAATCGAGGAGCTTCGAAGCACCGGGACCCACACGAGTAAAGAGCCGGCATGCAGCTGCTTCACTTTACCAGGGAGCTAAAAATGGAGCAGGGGCTGCACGTATGGCCACAGCAGAGCTCTGTTCTCATCTCTCAGTGCGCTCTCAAAGTAGGCCAGGGCTCCATTGAGGAAGGTAATGGCCTTTAACAGGCAGGCTTGGCTAAGGTGCTAATCAGAGTGGAGCAGGGGGGTGTGCGTGCCCAGAGTGCAAAATACAGCAGCACACACGGCGCTCCTGGCAGGAAACCAGGACATGATAAAGGAAAGCCGCACAAACGCCACCAAATTAACTGCCAGTTAACTCCGATATGGACGGCATTACTGAAGAGGAGGAATCCCTTCTGTCATTTACACCTCTGTGTGTGACATGGCCACCGTCTCTCTGTCACTGATTAATCTACAGGGAGGAGATTCAAAAATGAGCAATTCATACATAACAAAAGTGCATGTGTTTCTGCTAAAATCAGGAATTACATTTATTGGGTAGACACACTGTGAAGAAATGCTATGGGGGCTTCTTTAGCCAACAGCAATACACCTTTATAGCGCCTCACTGGGACTGGGGCTGGGGCTGGGTCTGGGGTGGCTCTTTTATCAACAGCAAAGTCAGAAGTTCCTCTTTTTACTAATTCTGATGTGAATTGTGGGGGGGGGGGGGGGGATTCAAAAAAGAAAATACCACCCACGACCAAATACCAACCATCCCACCAGTACCTGGGAGG
>JANRMT010062840.1:54528308-54556019 GCA_026402145.1 Polypterus bichir lapradei | reverse complement strand
CCATTCAGCAGAAAAACAAATTTCCCACCAGTGACAAACTGCTATCTATCTATCTATCATATAGTGCCTTTTGTATCTAAATTTCTGTCTGTTATATTTTGACTTTCATATCTCTCCATCATGTAGTGCTCCTCATATCTATCTTGTATTGGGCGCCTCATACCCCCCTACCTGTTTAATATAGGGTCTTTAATGTCGATCACTCTATCTCTACTTTGTTTAGTGTCATTTCTCCCCTTTCTTTGTTATCTGGTGCCTTTCACGTCCATGTGTTTGTTCATTCTACACAGCCTTTCATATTTATCTTGTATTTTGCTCCTCACACCTGTTTATTTTGTATGACATCGTTCATATCTATGTCTTTGTCTGTCTGTCTTGCATGTTATGCATGTATAGTGCCTTTCATGCCGTAATATCAGTTCCATGTAGCACCTTTCACATCTATCTATCTAATATAAAAGATACACAGGTAGAAGTAGAGCTGTGGTAACATTGCTGCTTCGCAACAAGGAGGCTGGGGTTCAAGTCCCAGGTGCTCCCTGCGTGGAGTCTTCATGTTCTTCCCGTGTTCATACAGTTTCCTCCCACAGTTTCAGACAGGTTAAGTGAATTGTTGATATTAAATTAGCCCCTGATGTGTGTGTTTGTGTGTGTGTTCAGCCTGCGATGGACTGGCACCTGATGTTTAGTCTGCAGCTTCCCCCGTGACTTGGCACTGAATAAGCAGGATTGGAAAATGGATAGATAAACGATGTATACAACAAAGCCATTATAAGAATGACATTTTACACCACAGGTTTGACATTTACAGCCTTGTGCTAAAACCATCTTACTTTATGAAACTTTTACCTTGTCAAACAACACTTAACAGCATAGAATGACAAAGCAAAAACAGGATTTTAGAATTTTTTGCAAATTTATTAAAACTGAAAAAAAAAGCTAGGAGATAAATCAATAGATGAAATTGAAAAAGGTAATTTTTGGTTGGCAAATGACAGGTTCTGCCATCTCAGCAGAAGGCTTCTACAGCTCTGTTAGAGTAACCACTGGGTTCTTAGTTGTCTCCTTGACCAAGGCCCTTCCTGTCTAATTACTCAGTCTGGGAAGCATCCTGGTGGTTTCAAACTTCATCCGTTTTACAATTCTTGAGGCCAATGTGCTCCTGGGAACATTTAATGCTTTAGACACAGTTTGATCTCCTTGCTGTGACCATGGCTTGGTTTTAGCCCTGTTATGCAGTGTGACTTGTGGGTTGTTCTGTGCAGAGGGACACGTTTGCCTTACTAAACAATGTGCAGTCGATTCAATTTGCCACAGGTGGACTCCTATCAAGTTCAAGGAACATCTGAAGGAGAATTCAAGCCAACAGGAGGCACCTGAACACATTTTGGAAGGACACAGAAACGGATCTGAATACTTCTAAGAATAAGCAATTTCAGTTTGTGATTTTTAACAAATTTGCAAATCTTTTTTCAAAAAGAATGTCATTATGGGTTGCAGTGTGAATTGTGGGAATTTTTAAAAATGTGAACACGTGTACCTTTCTAAACGACATCCTATTACTTCACTTTCCCACAGGTGGATTCAATCAAGTTTCAGAAACAGCACCTGCCAGCAGCCATACTGCCTGCACTACAGAACAAGTCATCCATCTGAAGCTAAGCATGTTTGGGCCCGGCCAGTACTTTAATGGGAGACCATCTAGGAAAAAAACCTAGGCTGCTGCTGACAGAAGTGTGGGCAAGGCCAGCAGGGGGCACTTACCTTGTGGTCTGAGTGGGGGGACACTGTGCTGTAAAAATGAGACATAAGGCTGAGGTTCTGACTCTCTGAGCTCATAAAAGATCCCTGAGCTTCATTCCAGACCACCTGATCAACCCTGTCCCTTACTGGCTAACAAACTCTGTCATCCCTTTGTCACCTGATAGCTCATGCGTGGTGAGTGTACTGGGGCTAAATAGCTGCTGTCCTGTCATCCAGAAGGATGGGGCATGTTAGTACTGGGTGAAGTGCCCCCCCCACCATGTAAAGCGCTATATACTGTAAATGCAATGTCGCCTTCTTCACTTGAGCACAATTTGGAGTGCCACAGCATAGGGTCTGAACACTCCTAGAAATGAGAGATTTCAGTTTTGGATTTTAAAAAATTTGTAAAAAATTCTAAAAACATGTGTTCACTTATCTGTCATTATGGGCTACCAAGTGTAGATTGATGGGCAAAGATGTCAACTTTATGCATTAAAAATCAGGAGTGGTCTCCCCTCGACTTTCTCGTATACTCAGAATGGAGATGGATATTTGAGGAGTAAACCACAAGACAAGGATTATATTTTTATATTATGTACATTAAAGAACCACCACCAATAAATCAAATCAAATTAATAATATATTGAACAATTATTATAAAAGTAAAGTTGAATAAATCGGATTCTGCAGCTGCATGAATAAACAAGTACCACTTCTGGTTAACAGAAATAGCCAAAAAGTCGATGTTCTGTACCCAATACTTGTATGCAAAATGTGGCTGACCGAAGTGAAAGCGTACTCAAGATATCGTGTTTACATACACACATATACACGCAGACATCATTCCAGAAATGGTATTTTCGGACTCGTTCAGGTCTAAAACATCGAGATTCATCAAAATCCCGAAAAGGAATTTTTGGACAATTACAATACTTTCCCTACATTTCGTATATGAGAAAATCAGGGAGGTCTAAAACGTCGAGATTCATCAAAATCTCAACATCGAATCTTTAGATGATTACATTACTTTCCCTATACTTTGTACACAAGAAAGTGTGCAGAAAGTGAAGGGAGTTGAGTACGTTTGGAATCAACTGTGTTTTAGACTTCTGTTCTTGTAAAGTTTCTTAGGACCATCTTTAGAAAAGAAAAATGCAATTTAAGCAAACTAGCAACCTTCGTTTTATATGGCACCTTTCTATACTGAGCACCCACACCAGATGCTTGATAGGTAGAGGAACATACAGCAACTGTTTGCCTGGAGGTCTCACAGGTGGAGCTCAGTGGGTTATCAGCAGGAATGGGAGCTTCTGGTTTTGAGGCTGATATGCCACCACCACCACAAGGAGGCAGTCAAAAATACGAGTGTTTGAAGCCAGGCGAGAGAAGAAACTATAAGATAGGGTCACAGCCAGAGAGGCCGTCTCACCTTCACCTTCACTAATAACACGAATCACACAATCACAGTCCAGAAAACCACCAAGGGATCGAGTACCAATAAACTTTCAGGAATATCCACACCACAACACAGAGGGAGAGTTATCCCTTATCTCGGATGACGGTGAAATGAATGGTGTCCACCTTTTAAATGGTCACATAAAAGCCATCACTCCCATTCACTGCTGGCAACCAAAGCCCCAGCAATCATAAACAACACAGAACACTCAATGGCCGCTCTTATGATGAACAATAAAACGTTGTGGCAGAACATATAATCATTTTAACGTCTTCAAACAAAAGTTTAAACCACAAAAATAAATTCCCTGCATGACAAAACCCCAGAAGAAAGAAAGTAAAATTCAGACAGATGTAGGGAAATGCCAGAAGCAAATAAATAAGAACTCCAAATCACAAACAGAGGTCAGCTCCTTGGTCACCAAGCTGCACTACATGTCTCCTTAGACAGGAAGATGGAGGCTCTGAAAAAGGACAGCTGCACTTGCTACTCGAGGCAGATCCCTGTCATACACAGCAGCACGATGACACCTCCTGAACTTTTCACCTCCTCGTGGCACTTGCACATTTGGTCCTGGCAGAAGCAAAGCCTAAGCACGACTCGATTTGTGTGCCACACACGCCAAGCGAAAAGCTGATTTCCAAACAGAGACGTGACTACTGTGCTTTATACCTCCCATCCCAAACGACTACATGCCATTAGAGCTATAATTTAGTCTTCACCCCCATTATTCATAAACGTGGTGGCGATTACATCAATTCAAGTCTACAATATGTCACACTAAGAGCTGCCTACAGCTCCCCCGTGGTTATAAAACCTGCCCACGCATGTGACTGGCATTTACACGCACAATTCTGAAATAATTAAGTAAACATTGAGAGAGCCTGGCATTTGCTGAGCAGTGTTACTAACTGCTTGGGGTTCAAAGATCTCCAATTGCTGGAAGGGTTTAAAATCACAAACTGGGGAGGCAAATGAAAGCATGTGGAGCTTTAGAGTTGCCAGGACAGCAAGATGTCAGCTGCTGCTGCAAAAAAAAAAAAAAACCACGAGCTGCTGTTTACCACACAGTGGAATGAATCTTCACGTCAAGGTTTAGGCAGCAGATTCAGTTCACTCGCGCGTCAGAAGGCAGCGGCTAACTGATCAGAAGGACGCCAGGGTGAATCCTCCTAATTGTAGGCCTCCTGGAGAACGCAAAATATACACTAAGAAAAAAGTGACGCGCCCTTTGCAGGCAGGCATTCTGAAGGAATGAGTTTAAACTATCAATCAATCCATCGAGAGGGACCACTTTGACTTGGAAACACTAAATCAATGATTTGGCCACACCATTGCTTTTTCTTTTTGCTGTAGCTGTGAGCATCAGAGGTAGCCTACAAATCTGGATCTCCAGTTGGTTAACTGGCAGGAGACAAAGAGTCCAGATAAGAGGGGAATGGAGAGGGGTCATCAGTGGAGTCTCTCAGGGGGTTACTTTGTCTGATTTATATCAGTGACATGGACTTCAGTGAAGTTAGTAAACTTGTGAAATTTGCAGATGATACAAAAATTGAAGGAATGGCAGACACTGAGGAGGTGGCAAAAAGAATTCAAGAAAACCTGGACAAGCTTCAGGATGGGGCAAACACTTGGAAAATGGAGTTTAAAGTGGAAATGTGCAAAGTGCCACACATGGACAACAGGAACGTCAATTATAAATACGAGATGGGAGACACTGAGCTACAAGAAGCAACCTCTGGAAAGGATTTAGGGGGTTATGTTGACCCAGAGGTTTCATCATCTAAGACATATGTGGAAACAATTAAAAAGGTAAAGTAAAATGTTAACGTGATATCATTAAAACTATTGAATATCAAAGGTGGGACATTATGAAACTAAATTTGTGCCTCCTTTGAAACTGGAGGAAGTGCTGACGGGGGGCAGGTTGTATGCGGGGAGTTAGGGGCTACAATGCCATAACAGAAGGCCTGCATGCTGCTCTCCGTCTCTGTCATTTCAATCCTGAGAAGAGGAGGAGGAGGAGGACAGGCCATGCTGCTGATCTCTGCCACTGCATTCAAAGGCCAACATAACCAACACAAGATGGACAGCCACCTGCTAGTAAGCTTATGAATGCAAGATGAACGGTTGCTTAGGTTGTAACGGCATTTTGTTTCACACTCATTTGACTTTATTTCTTTGGGCAAATTATCTGCAATCTATATATATTAACTATTTTTTACCTGAATTGAATCTGAATCTGATCATTAGGTGGTAACCTTCGTTACCTAGTGTTTGTGGCTGGTCGGCCAGTTGGCAAACATCCGCCATGTCCTCTCAGTTGCAAGAAGCAGATGAAAGATATGTGATACAGTACCTGCCAAATAATATAACACATGTTGTGTACTCTGTGTTATATTTGGCAGATACTGTATCATAAATATGCCCAGCCAGAATAATATTAATTGTTGAAGCAGTGGAAGCAGGGAGCAGTTCCATTCCCCATAAAGCAGGTGGCAGTGGTCCTCTTGTGGCAGCCCTGTTTGGACACCTACAGGGGTGCTTGAGAGATGGAATACAGAAGTGCAACCCTGCCAGGGTCCTTGGATGATGGCAATGGGCACTGTCAGGAGAGGACGTCCCTACTTTCTATATGACCTGGAAGTGCTGTGACACCAGAAGCATTCCCAGGTCCGGTTTGAAAAGGAGCCCACCACCTCACACTAGGAAGTCACTTTTGATGAATTTGTTTGTATTGTGTTTGAATGGTGATCACTAGAAGGGTGCTTTGACTGAATAAATATCTTTTATTTAAATTTTGAATTGTGTTGGGTATTACTATGTCTGCAGTCTGGTGCCCCCTGGTGGTTACAATATATAAGATGAGGGTTTGTGTCCATCTGTCACACAATTACCCTCAAATCACTGGGGCTAGAACTTTGATCTTAAACTTAATCAAAGTGTATGCCGTGATATATACTGGTGAGGCAAAAAAATGTAGCTACTGGCAACTTCCGTGTCATAGTATGCCACCTTAGCCACAAGTCAGTACGTGAACTTCCCGCTCTACCAGATCTGCCCTGGTTAACTGTAAGAGCTTTGACTGTGAAGTGGAAGGTGCAACAGCAGCTCAGTCACAAAGCCATAGACCCCATAGACTCACAAAGTGGGGCTGCCGACTGCTAAGGCACATAGCCATGTAAAAACAGACATTCCTATGTGGTGTCACTCACAAGAGAGCTCCAATCTGCTTCGGGGAGCACCATCAGCATAAGAACTGTCCATCAGGAGCTTCATGAAATGGGTTTCCATGGCCACAAAGCAGCACTCAAGTCTAAGGTCACTATGCTCAATGCCAGGTGTTAGCTGGAGTGGGGTAAGGCACACCACCATTGTACTCTGGAGCAGTGGACACGTGTTCTCTAAGTGATAAATCACACCGCAGTACTTGGCAGTCTCATGGACCAATCAGGGATTGGCAGATGCCATTCTGGACTGCCTACTGTTAAGTTTGGGGCAGGAGGGATAATGGCAGGATTTGAGCTTGGCTCTTTGGTTCCAGTGAAGAGTACTGTGATTACTACAGCAGACCAAGACATTTTAGACACCTTTTCAGCCACAGTTTGGGGAAGGACCAGCATGACTGTGCCCCTGTGGTCCATAAAGACATGAAGGAACTCGACTGATGTGTGTGAGCCCTGAGCACAGCCCTTTCGGGATGAGCTAGAGTGCTATTTGTGAGCCTGGTCTTCTCAACCACCATCAGAACATGAACTCACAAGTGCTCTCTTTGGCTGAATGGGCACAAATTCCCAGATACACTCTGAGATCTTGTGGAAGGAAGAGTGGAAGCTGCTGTAAGTGGAGCCAACTCCAAATGAATGCCCACGATTTTAGAAAGGGATGTCCAACAAGTTCATATGGGTGTGATTGTCAGCTTTCCACAAATGCTTGATCAGGCACAGAGAGGCCATGTGCCTGGCAGTAAAAGGGTTCAACAAACAACTGCTTTAAGAAAGATGGAAGAAGGAGGAAGAAGACTCTGCTGCTTAACATTGTCACTTGGCTTGGTCACCAGATGGACTCTTCTAATTCTGCTATCCAAGTCGGCTCTAACGCGCCACAATCCCAGAGTCGGATTTGAGTCCACAGGCGGCATGGTGCTAATGCCAATGACATCTTTCAACTGCCAGCCCTATTTGCTTCAGGTTTTCATTCTGCCCTCCTACAAGATGAACAGTTTTGTAGCTGGATGCCCAGATGTATGGAAGGCTGAATTAACATTTAATTTCAAAGCGCACTACAAATATCGGAAAATACAGCATGTCTACCTGAAGATGTGTTACAAGCATTGCCTGGTGCCTCTATTTGATTTCATTACACGTTAAAACGATACTCTGCTCATTTTAGGAGATCTTATCTGCACTTCCAGATATCTTAAAAGATGTCTGTAGGCATTCTGAGGGACCTGAAGTGCAATTCAATGTGACTTCCTGTAAAATCTCTTACGTTGTCAATGGGATATCCCGTCTATTTTAATAAACCTTGAAATGTATTTGGGATTTCTTACAATGTGCTGCAGATTGTAAAGGAACATATTTTGATAATCTGAAAAACAACTTTCAGTAAACTGCATGGAAAGTGAAAGTCTGGCGTTTATGAAGTCAGTTATTTCTTCACTTACACCGTCTATGCGCATAAAATGTGTTCCAGAGTCCAGTGATTTCAATACATTTTTTAAATATTTTCCCGCATTGGCATTTTACTTTGGAATTATTATGGAATATATAAAGTTGATAAACAAAAGCCTTAAAACTTACCAAATACATCCAGTTTTTATGCCAAGGCAGTTGAGTATCAACTTACGTCTTCAGATTACACACAAGAAATAAAATTGCTTATACATGTCATTGTTATACAAAAATAATAGGAGATTCTGCCTGGATTTATAATTGCCTGACTGGAAAACTGCAGTCTGTCAAACTGAGGAACTGTGTCTCCGGGACGGTTGTGAGCAACGCTGGGTCCCCCCATGGGACTGTCCTGGCCCCAGTCTTGTTCACATTATACTCAGCAGACTTGTATTTAAAGTCCGACTTTTGCCACATTCAGAAGTGCTCTGATGAGACAGCTATTGTGGCGTGTATAAGGAATGGGCAGGAAGGGGAATATAGGGATCTGACTGCAGCATTTAGATGACGGCAACAATAAGAACTGCCTGGGTCTGAACACAACGAAGGCCAAGGAGATGATTATGGACTTCCGCAGGTCTAAGACCCCCCCCTTCAGCCTGTTAACATCTGAGGGGAGGACATTGAGGTGCTGCAGACTTGTAAATATCTAAGTGTCCGCCTTGATGACAGACTGGATTGGTCTGTGAACACAAATGTCCTCTACAGGATGGTGCAGAACAGGCTCTTTTTCCTCAGAAGACTCCAATCATTCAATATATGTGATGAAATGTTGTCTTTGTTCTACCAGATGGCTGTTACTGGTGTCCTCTGTTTTGCTGCCATTCGTTGGGGAGGCAGTATGACAGAGAAGAACACTAAGTGGCTGGACAAGCTAGTGAACATGGCTGCCTCGGTGCTGGGCAGGACTGTGGACTTGCTGGGAATTGTGATAGAAAGGTGTATGGAGAGGAAGGTACAGGCAATCCATGACAATAGTAGTCATCCTCTCCACAACATCTTGGTGGGTCAGAGAAGTAAACATAGCAGTCGTCTTCTCTCACTGCACTGAAGGACAGAACGCTTTAGAAGATCATTTGTTCCTACTGCCGTGAGATTTTATAATGCTGATGTCAACACAAGTGATTCATGACCTGGCCATCATTTTACCTTCCAAATGACCCATTTGTACGTTTTACTATTTATTTATTTATTTATTTATCGCCTTGCTTTTATATTTTTAACAATTTTTACTGATGTGTTTGAGCTACTGGATGTCTGAATTTCCCTGAGAAGATGAATAAAGTATCTATCTATCTATTATATAGTGCCTTCCTATCTATCTATTTTAAAATAAAACCAGCTGTACATGCTACCTCAGCTTGTCTTCCACAATAACCTCTTTTGATTTACCTCCACAATTATATGAAAACTCACACAAGTGAATACAAAGCGTATCCTTGTCTTGAGAAAAATGCTACAAGGAATTTGTGATAAAAGGATTATTTCCAGATCCCTTTCTTTCGGTTACAAACATACCTTGGAAACTCTGAAGGCACGTTTTCTTTTATTGAAACTCAAAGAGGACACATTTAGTAAGTTTTAAGGATTTATTTTCCGATGGAGTTTCATGGTGGAGCTTCGTGTCCGACTGCCTCCATTGTAAAACGCCAGTGTGGATGTTTTTAAAACTTTACAGAAAACCCTGGACTTTGGAACACAATTTCACATGTCAAATGCATATACAGTAGGCCATGTTTATGAAGAAATAACACTGGATTGAAAAATATTAAACGTATTCTTTGAAATTCATTTTGAAATATCTGTAAATGTTAATTAGATTTACCATACGGATGTCACAAACTATCCAGGTTAAAGGTGAAAATCGCTTTGTATTTAAAAAGTTAACTAAGAAATTAATTTTGAGATGAATACAAAAAGATTGTTAAATCCTGCCCTCTTCTGGCCAATCAGTAAACTGCATTTCAAAGCATCATTTTTGGTTTGGAAAGTTAACTATAGACGAGGGTGGCTTTTGCATCTTTCATGAAAAAAGCACTCCACTGTAGCTCCCTAACACTGATGTGCAACCATATGGAGCACAGAGGAGGGGCCCACTTCTTTTAAATTAACTTTGTCTGGGGGACGCCACACACCGGCAGCCAGGCTCACATGTGTGATTTGCATGTGCAGTGATTAATCTGTCATGCATTTCTTGCATCTTAGTTTAGTGCAATAAACTTATAATACACAGTAATCATGGGTCCAAGATGTATTTGTAAATTTTTGCATTCATAGGGGTCCGGTCTCTGTAACCCCCGTGAATACCAAGGGATAACTGTGTTTTAAGCATGTAAATACAGTCCCAGCCAGAAAAAGGGCCATTATTTGAATCCATATCCTCACTGTGTGGCCCATTGATGAAGATCACACTATCGCTTTATTAAAGGCTTATCAATTTTACCTGTATAGATAAAAGTCTTGTCAATGCCACTCCTTCTCTTTTCATCAGTGCTTTCATCATCTGCTGCTTTCGGATGGATCGTTGGAGCCCTTGGTTCTTCACCCAGCGCCCGTCCTCTAGTCGTTAAAACAGACTCACTGGTTGTGGTTTCTAACACATTGCTGGAGGTGCAATTTATGTCCTTCACAATCTGGTCTTCAGCTGCAAGAGTGGGAATGACGCGGTCCTCCAAGTCATGGGAAACAACAAGACTCTCGTTCTGCTCTTTCTCCTTGGCGGTTGATGCTGGGGTGGCTGTGGTGGTGATTTTAGGCTCAGTCTTATTTTCGTGAGTCTCCGACACATCTCCCGCCACCTTTTTCTTCTCTTCATTCCCCTTGTCTCCCTCTTCTTCTCCTTCCTTTTCACCTTCCTCGCCCTCTCCTTTGCTGTCCTTTTCTCCTTCATCCCCACCTTCTTTTTCTTTAGCAATGGCAGCATCTCCATCGGAGGCCGCAGTTGTTGCTGGCTCAGAGGTTGGTACCACAGGTTTTACAGTCTGTTTGGTGGTGGCTGAAGATGCCGGTGGCAACCGAGTCGGCCAGACTGAACTGGGAAATGAAGATATTACTCCGCCGCTGAACCCCAGGCCTGCCAAGAAGGTGCTGGTCACCACAGAAGCCACTGTTGCTTGGCTGCCACTGGATGAAGGACCAATACCAGTAGCCATGGATACAAAAGAAAAGGGAAGGCCAGAAGAAGTCCACGTAGAAGACCCTGAACTGATGGGTGCCATATCAGCAGGAGCAGGAGATTCTGTAGGCTTTGGGGGTAAGAGAAAGAACACAGAATATGGACGTTAATACTGAGCAAAACATGAGGTGCAAAGAAGAAGGTAAAACACACATGGCACTCATATACAGTCCACAAAGGATTATTCACCTTCTGATTATTTTATTGTATTATTCTGCACCTTTATATTCTTATGGCAAGAACATCTTTGTGTGTCCGGCACATGACAGTGCCCATTTGAAGCTATGATTGAACAATATGTGGAGGATGTCAAGAGACCTTTTCTTGTTGGAAAAACTCCACTCTTCCTCTCCCTACTGGGCTGTGGCCAGGGCACAAATGTAAAATGGCAAATCACAATCCACGCAGAGAAAAGCTTACTAGAAAGACCTGCCGCAAAATGAAAAGTCTGTTAGCACCTCACAGGGGTTAAATAACTGGACCAATTGGTCACGCCATCGTTGGTTCGCAAGTGGGTTGCCTAGGCCAGTGTTCCTCAACTATCTGATTGTGCCACCAGTGGGTCGTTAGTTTGTGAGTGGTTTGCAGTGGGTCACCTCACTGATCAGCAGTGCTTCACAATGTGTTCCCTTGTTTCTAGATGAGCTCATTTCACCAAGAGGGACCCCCGTCATACTCGTTTCACCAAGGGGATGGTTGACAATTGCTGCGAGTGGGTTGTCAATGAATTTTAAAAAGACAAAATTGGGTTGTGGGACTATAACAGGTGAGAAACACTGATGTGAAGAAGGGCCAAATACGTTAGAATTAGCCATATGGAGAAGCGCCGATCAAAGCAAACCTTGAAGGGCCCTTCAAGGGTCATAAACATGACACCCTGTGAGATAATAATAATGAAAGGTGTATTACTACAGTTGGTTTTGGCAGTTTATACATTATTAACCCATTGTTTTCTATGGCCTCAACTTGGTCAGCCGGAAAGTCAGCACGTGACTGTATACACACACACACACATACATACATTATATACACTTATAACAGGTGGTATAACAAACATAGGTGCTCTATATAGAATACACCCATGTAAACCCACTTGCACATGGATGACACATATTAAGGCAAGATACAAAAATGCAGGCCCACATATAGTACATAAACAGAGCATATGTAAATTTAATTTAATGTCATATCCATCTTGCTTTCTTAAAAATATTAACAATACCTTATTACCAAAGTTTAATTCAGTAATGCGTAAACATTTATGAATGGGGCTAAATAACTGACAACAACTGCACATATTACCCAGATTTTGTCTTTTTATTTCTCATCATAATGATGTGCAGACACTTCAACCAGGTAAGCGAAATGAAAACTGTGTTATGGTCCCCCTGTCACTTTAAGCATCATTATTATTGTGACATTGGGCTTTTGCTCCGTTCAGCTGACGCGCTGCTCATGAAGTTTCATCACTGATAAACACACATGTTAAATGGCGCCATCTACTGGCTGCTCTTAAAAAGACGACACTAAAAGACAGATCTACTCACCATTACAGTTTTCACTATTCGGGTGCCTTCAAATATTCTGGTTGTGTTGGCTAAATAATTTAAAAAAAGAGATAAAGAGAAAGCATGTCAGGAATGAATGTTGTTTAAAAGGACCATCTCTTTCATTGCCTCTTCTGTTAATTCCATCTTTTAGCGTTATCTGGGATGTCAACAATGACAAATTGAGCCCTAAATCTGTTATTGACCGATTGAGATGTCCTCACGGTTCCCACCAAGCCTCTGTTTGCAAGTCCAAGGCAACACGGCTGTGGCCCTGCACTTATTAGATCGTGATAATGTTTGTAAAATCTACTACTTTCAAGCACAATTGAATCCCAAACAAAACCTGAAGGCAGCTTGTCTCCTTGGTTGCCATTTATTGTGTGTGTCGGTAGCTGCCCTATATTTTGTTTCCCCTTGCGTCACTTCAAAATGTAATCTCCTTGCCTCTCTCATTCAGCAGATACAGGCAAAGCGCTTTTATGGCTGAAAGATGGCCGAGCTGGGAAATGTAATACATGTGCACTGCGGAGATAAACCGTGCTGCTCCATCATTCTTGCCCACCAACTGTATCTGCAAAGTAAGTAAAGAAGAGAACTGAGTGGATGGCAATCGCAGGAGTCAGACACCAGAAATGGGGGATCAGTGAAGTGTTAATTGACTTTTTATTGGACAACAGCATTGTTAATCAGTTTTGATCCTCAGCACAATGGGTTGAGATAATTGACTTGCGGCTAGATGGATGAAAATAACCATTTCATGCTCTCATACTGCACCGTCAATAAGAGAAATAAGAGCCATATGCTGATGATTGATGAAATCAAAGCAGATCCTTCACTTTCATGATTTCCACACGGATAGGCTGACCAGATTAACAGAGTTCAAAAACTGGACACATCTTGGAGTTTTGTGCACATTTATTAAATGACGGGGCAACTAAAAATGGAATGTTCTTTTAAAACGGGTCATATGGTCACAGTACACATGGATGGCTTTGCCAATTCAAAGACTTCACCTTAATTAAACAAAAAATCATAAAGATGTGGCAGCCTGGTGAACCCATGAATCATGTGTAATAAGATGAAAGCAATGGACTGAGGGTGTGCTCTCCTTATACTCCTCCACCCATTGCTTTTTACTTGCCAGGTGTTGCACTTTGACTCTTGTAAGGTCATAAACATATGGCACAAATCTGGGAGAAAGAATCCAGACTATACAGAAAATTCAAAATTAAAATTTCTTCTAGTCTTAAACTCTTCAACAGAAGGACAAAGTTGGACTGTCCCTGTCACAGTGCCACCACATATTATTCCCAGTGGGCAAGAGAAAACAATTGGGAGTTAAGATGATGACAAGAAAAAGAAAACAACAACAAAGCAAGGGGTCAGAACCAGGGGTACCAAAAACAAATGATTACCAAAGCCAAAAAACTATGAGACAAGATCAGGGTCAAAAATCAGTAAAAATCAAACACAAATTCATGAAAATAAAGCGCAAAGAGTACAGAAGTCGGATAAGGAGGTGGACTCAGAATAGCCTTCTTATCCGGCTGTCTATTAATTGGTAGGCACATGACTTCTAAAGCCGCGCCCCTTACAGGGTAAATCCTGGCAAAAAGCATAGCTGAATGACAAAGAAAATGGCGATGGAGAGCAGTCAAATTCAAAATGAATTTTAGAACAAAGCATTACATCAAAAAACAAACAACTCCATCAGACTCCTCGGTATCAAAAACCTCTGGAAAGATATTGCAGCTAAATACCTGAGCCAGAAAATAAACTGTCAATAATTTACAAAATGTCTCAGGACCCTGATATCACACTGTGGGCCATACAGGCACGTTTGGATTAGCTCTGATTTCTCTTTCTCCAATAATAATTAGAAATTAATTATTATTACAGCGTTGTTATGTTATTATTCAAATATATGGTTATTTTATATTATTCTTTTTCTTAATTGTCAGTTATTATTTTTCATATCTTTATAATGACTCTGATGGTTTTATTTGTAATTCTATAATTATGTTCTCTCTCTGTAGGTTTGCCTATGTTCCTTGTGGGAGGTGCCTCAGGAGGCGGTGCCACCCTGCTATCTCCACTCCCAAGCCCTCTCTCTGGCTATATAAGTGAGCTGAGAAGGCTCAGGAGTGGAGGTCATTTATTCATTGTGGAATATAGTGAGTATTGTATTTTCTGTTTGGATTTACTGCTTTTTGTTTCTTTGTTATTATTTTTCTGCTTCGTTCTTGGATTATTTTTTTGGCTGTCATATGGCGACTTATTTGCTAGGGATTACCTCTTTAGGCAACTCCTTTGTGCCTCTTTTTGCCTTGCTAAGCCTTTTTCTGTAGTTTTCTACTTTTGCAAAATAACCTTTGATTTATAAAGATTCCTGTTTGCCCTTTGTTATACAAGTCGAGGGTTTTTGGTCATCCCTCCTCTTCTGGGCTATTGTGTATTTTTTGGTATCTTTTTAGTTGTTTTACCAGCTTTGCATTATTGGGCTTGCTCCAGCTGAAGTAGGTGCTAGGCAGACCAGTGAAGATGCTTGACGAGCAGGTGGGGCTGAATATCCTGTTCTCGTCATGAATGTTCTAATAGAGAATCTTGGTGAATAAGATGAACTCGCTTGTTGGGCTGAATGGCCAGTTCTTGTGACAAATGTCCTAACATTCCAATACAGAATCTCTGTAAATAGGGTGGACGATTGTGTTGGTCTGAATAGCTTGCTCTCATCACAATTGTTCTGATGTTTTAACAGAGAATCTCGGTGAATAGGATGGACAAGTTTATTGGGCTGAATGGCCTATTTTCATCCCAAATGTCCTCATATATGCAAAATGATATTATAGAGTGAAGCTAAAATAAAATAAACCCAAAGGAACAGTTCAGATGTTTATATTTTCAAATTGGACAACAGAAAAAGAAAAGCACCCTTTAACAGTATGTATTCAACATAAATAAATAAGCACAACTTGAAAGTAGAGAAGAAAGATAAAGACTGACACAATGAAAGATGAACGCAAAGGAAGCAAGAAGCAAGACATGTGGAAGAAATCATAAATCATTGTTTCAGATAAAAATGGCAGTGGTTGCATTTGGCAGGGCTGAACACACAGCCACATCAGAGAACAACAAAGTAAACAAGACATTTGGGCAGGGAACCGGGGTCTGGGGGGCTAACAGGTTAGTGACAAAATGGGGGATGTGTATGAAGAATCGTAGGGAGTCTCCTTGTCAAACCCAGAAGAAGTCTCTGAGCCTCCGTGCCCAGTCTGGAGAGCAGGATGGAAGTCTGAATGCTATAAATATTTATGGTTTGTCAACGGTGAAAAGCAGATGCTGATGTATTTATTTACAAGTTTGACTCACCTTGAAAGAGCATCGTTTGACTGAAGTCACTTCTCATGTCATTCTGACACACGGCCTGGACTCGGAACAGGTACAGGATGTCTGCAGAGACATGGTTGATGACGGCTTCCTGCAAGTCAAAGTAAGGCACGTGAGGAGATTCCCATAGCAGCTGAGTTTGGAAAGTGTGGCCAGTGGTCTCATGTCACCTGGCATTTCTGAATTGTGCTATTGTAGGAACATATTAGACAAAAATCCCAAATGCTGCTCCTGGATAGACAAGGGGCTTCCCAACTTATCTCATGTGAAGCTGATTCTCTGCAAGAGGGCCACTGTGGCAGCAGACTTCCCAGTCCCCAGCTACAGATTCCAGCTTTTCCTATAGAATTTCTAGGCATTCCCAAACCAGCCAGGAGATCTAATCCCTCCAGCATGTCCTGGGTCTGCCAGATTGAAACCTGTTCATTTGACTTTGTTTCTCCGTTAGTGAAAGAGGTTTAAACACCGCATACACAGGGCCGATAAAGAGGATTCACGCTTTCGAAGTTTTCACATATTCTTGTTACACAACGTTAAATCTCAGCGGATTTCATTTGACTTTTGACAACAGAAAAGAGCTCTTTGATGTCAAAGTGAAAACAAATCTCCACAAAGTGGTCTAAATTAATTGCAAATGCAAGAAGCTCAGAAATATGACAAAATTAATTCTAATCAAGAATTAATTAAGATAGAAGAAAGGAATTAGCTGCAGTGAAATGCTAGCCTGTAGATAAAACAGTAAATCACCTTGACCTGCGATGAGAGGAGACTAAGGTTGCTGCACTAAATGTTACATACTAGGGAATCTGGATGGGTAAATCACAGGACAATATTACCACACTAATTCACACATGGCTGTAATACAGCTTGGTCTCCTACAGATGGCAGTATTTTACACTAACGTGAGGGTTCACATCCCAGCAGCTCCCTTTGTTGTTATGACTGGGAGTCCTAAAGCACTTCCAGAAATGCCCACTAGAGGGGAAACTCCCTTTAAACGCCCAGCTACATACAAAAAAGGGCCATGTAGATTCTTAATAAAATAAAAGATTTGTTTTCAGAAAATGCTCTGTCTCACTGTGAAGCTCCAAAAAGCACAAAAGTCATAAAGGAGTTGCCAGCAAGGCAATCTAAAGTGAACAAAGTTCCAATAAAATATTCTAAAAAAAAAAAAAAAAAAAAAACATTGGTTCAAAAAAATCCAGATAACAAAAAAGCATAAGTACAGTGAAAACAAAATAACTCACCAAGTCCTTAGCACATTCAAAATGAACCACCAGGAACTGTGGGAGACCCTCCAGTTTTATAGGACGGAGGGCACTTCCTGGTAGTGAAAACACATGGAGCACAACACAGGCAGCAAAGATACAGCAGATAATTAATAAAAGTAACTTTACCATAAATAAATGGCTCAGCAAAGAACAAAAAGGACATAAAACATGGATTTGAACCCCAGCCAGGAGAGGAACCCTGGCTGAAAAAGAAGCTGTGTAAAGTCGGCATGTTCTCCCCGTCTCTCTCTGGGTTTCCTCCAGGTGTTACAGTTTCCTCCTACAGTCCAACAAGATGCAGCTTAGGTGAATTAGTGATGCCAATCTGGTCCCATTGTGTCTGTGTGTGTGATCATCCCGTGATGGACTGCCACCTTGACCAGGTGTTGTTCCTGCCTTGTGCCCTATGATTGTTGGGACAGGCTGCAGCTCCCCTGTGACGCTGCCCTGCATAAGTGAGTTAGGAAGATGGATGGATGAATGAAGTGTCTAAATCCTTGTTCAGCTAAAAGTATGAAAGAACCTCTCGTTGAACAGAATGGTTGACATAAAATCAGGCACTGCAGGCCTTAAGGTGTTCATTTTGTCTCCCTTATTTGAAATCCACTCAATAATCAAGGAAGCTGAAAACACAGAAGCACATATAATGTTGGTATAACAAATTTCATACTACATGGCCAAACGTTTGTGGACACCTGACCATCACACCTTTATGACCTTGTTGGACATCCCATTCCAAATCCATGTGCGTTAATATGGAGTTAGCCCCCTTATAACAGCCTCCACTCTTCTGACTTCCCACAAGATTTTGATGTGCATCTGTGGCAGTTTGTGTCCATTTAGCCAAAGAGCATTTGTGAGGTCAGGTAGTGATGTTGAATGAGTAGACGTGGCTCACAATTCAGCCGGGAGGTGTTCAGTGGGGTTAAGGGCAGGGCCACTTGAGTTCCTCTATGTCTTTATAGACCACAGGGGCACAGTCATGCCAGAACACAAAATGGACTTCAACAAACTTTTGCCATAAAAAATGGTTTTGTCTGCTGTGGCATTAACAGTACTCTTTATTGGAACCCTGCCATTATCCCTCCTCCACCAAACGTTACAGTCCAGAAGGTAGCATTCTCCTGGCATCCAGCAAACCCAGATTAATCTATCTGTTTCAACTGCTCCACATCCCAATGGTGGGCAGCGGGCTTTACATCACTCCAGCTGATGCCTGACACGGCCCATGGTGATCTTAGGGTTGTGTGCAGGTGCTCAGCTATGGAAACCCATCACATGAAGCTCCCGACATACAGTTCTTGAACTGGTGTTGCTTTCTCATGTAGTACTTGAGAAGTCTGATGTAACTGGTGCCATTTTTATGCTATTCAGCACTCAGTGGTCCAACTGTGTGATTTTGTGTGGTCTACCACTTCATGGCTGAGCTGCTGTTGCTCCTTCACAATAGTGGCATTTACATCTGACAGGGGCAGACCTAGTAGAGCAGAAATTTCACTTGCTGACTTACAGCAAAGGTGGCATTGTATGAAACTGCCATGTTTAAGTCCCAGTGCTTATCAATGGAGGCTGCATGGCTATGTGCTTGATTTGATGCGCCTGAAACACTTAAACTCAATGATTTGAAGGGGTGCCCATCCACCTACGTTTGGTCATATAGTACAGCAGCCATTATGACCCTTGAGAAGAGAAGAGTGTGAGGCCCTTGGCCTAAATTCTGATTTGCTGGACACACTGGATGGTTAAGCACAGTTTCACATATTCCTGCAATGCTTTTCAGCCACCAAGAGGTGGCAGTGTTTTGCTTTTTCAGGTCGAGCTGCCCATTTCCTGCCCATATGTTTTAAATGTAAATTGCTTTTCCTTTATACTGCAGTGCACAGAAAGAACCCTGAAAAGGATTAGCCTGAAAAATAAAGCTCCAGATTATTACGCCACAGCTACTGAGCCGCGACACAAAGCTGCTGCTGGCACTGAAATAGCTGATTGTTCAGTAGTGGAGATGAAATATGGATGGCTTTAATAAATGACAGGAGTTTGTGTGCTTCATCCATCCACTTTCAAATCAGAGGGTGAAGCAGCACCCCAAGCTCTAAAAGCGGAACTCAAGGGCTCCACCTGCTGCCCAAAATGGGCCATACCTGTGCTAGACTCAAGTGTCATTTTCACATTCACCTCATTCAATATGGCTTAAAGGCATCCGTCTCCTGCGATGTCTTCTGGAAAAGCTGTTGTGTATAAGGAATGCAACTCATGCACTGGTACTCAAAGGGTACTTCAAACAGGACAACTTGAATTTAAGATGGGGGGGCTAAGTAATCATTTAGGGTCTGGAATGTTCCTTTATACAGTACATGTGTAGCTCTTTAAAAATAAATGACAACGGGGCAAATGTGAACAACAGTCTTGGTCCGTCTCAATGTGTGAAGATCCATGGCATCACAGTTAAGTGTAGGTAATGTTAGAATTACTAAAGACGACGACACAAGCTGGCTGCTCCACAGCATAAATCAACTTCAGTGAATCCAAGTAATCAAGCAGTGTCCCCCAGAAACATGAGTGACATTGTGACACCTCATTCTAAAGCACTTCATCAGACTGGAACAGAATTGGTGCTTGGCAGGGGAGTCTGAACAGCATTTCTCAGACATGGCCAATTGGGGGCGACACCCTGTAGAATGGATGGCAGCCAGCTGACCTGAAGCTTCTTCTCACCTTCCAATAAGGGACCCAAATTTGTTTTCTGTCTGATTTTAGCACTGTACCCAACACTCATTGCCCACCCTACTTTTCAAAAGGGCCCCAAGCCTGACTGAAAAAGCAAGCAGCCCCAGTGACCAGTGGGCCTGGCCACCACAGGAAGAGATGATGTGCACTTAACCAGGAGGCTTTATGTTACACTGTCCAAAATTTAAGGGTGCAGAAAACCTGACCCAGTAGGTAGGCTTTTGAAAGTTGTTTATGGTGTGTCTTTGGGGGCTTTAAGGTTGACTGTGCTTCTCTTATTATTTGTGTTGTAACAGCGGTGACAAGTTGCCTCAGCCCGGGAATGAATCACCACCAATATGATCTGGCATTTCATCATGCAAGGCACAGCAACTAAAAGAATGAACCGGGAAATTAAATCTAATTCAACATATCGAAAAAGTGTTGTCTTGTTAAGTTGTAAGACAACTTAACAAGAGGAAAAATCAAAACGTTAGACGAGATCAAAGCCAGGTGGACAAAACTAAAGAGTCATAACCAGGAAGAAAAAATTAAAATTCATTAATTGAACGATCAGGTTTAGTATTTGTACCCAAATCATGGAAAGCTAGTAGGGCTTTATTGATGTTGAGATGGATGGAATCGCACATATACAGCAAAAAAGTGACAGCTCATAGCAACATATACCACAGAATGGCGGTGCTCATAACCAAAACAAAAATGGTGTTGTTGGAGGAATATAATATATAAATAATAAAACCAGTTTTAATCGAAAACAAAGAAAAGAAAAGCCATCATAACTAATAACGCCACACAGAAATCCCTCTAATAGCATTGCAAAAACAAGAAAATGAGTTTCCAAGTGGCTCAGTCACAACAAGAGGTGCCAGTCATGGTTGGCTCTCCTGCAGCAGTATCAGCAGTGGGCACTGAGACAGAGAGAGGAGTGTTGTTCTTGCACACTGGGTGCTCTTACCAGGTCTTGGTCACTGTCCTTGATGAAGGTTTGCTCGTTGGGTTCCTCATTCTTTGTCCAGCTGTAGGAGATCACGAAGTTGATGATTGGCGGATGGTAGACGACTTCTGGTCTGTTCCAGCTCACCACCAGTGCTGTTTTATTAACAGGCTGCACCTTCATGTTGATGGGAGGAGAGCTGCAGGCTGTCAAGGAAGCACAGGGAGAGCCGCCATAAGGAACACGTATGGGCAGGTGAAGTACACTTTTGGTACTGACTTCACTAATTGAAAGCAGTGTTGAGATCAGCCCCTCAAGCATAAAGAATTTGGAAACAACAGCCATAAAGAGCACCATAAATAGCATCAATATGACCACAAGAGTAACGTTATACCAATGAGTGAGACAGTGTGTGCGAGTGGCACTGACAGCCCATTCAGGGCGAGCTCTTGACTTGCACCCAAACATGGGGCTGAAGCTCCCAATAACCAACAAATATGAAAAGCCGTGTTCAGTAAATGGAGAGATGGATGATTAGTGAGAAGGTCAGGCTGCTGAACAGGATCCACTCCTGACTGCAAACCTGTCCTTATTCTGATCCCATATACTGCAACACAAGTGTTGTGACTTAGGAGTCCCAAAGCACATCAGTCCACAAAATCACTTCCAAAAATGCCCACTAGACGTGAAAAACCGTCAAACCTGGCTAGTAACAAGGGCACTCACAACTTTATAAAATGATGAGGCTTATTTCCGCAAAAAAAGTGCTAAGAAACAAAAGCAAGCACTGTATAGAGCACAAGATGGAATTGCCTAAAACAAAAGGCAATCCAGGTGAACAAAGGATAGAAATCCTGAGCAAGGTCAAAAAACAAAGCAAACAGGTTGGAAATCCAGGCACGCTCAAAATGAGACCCACAGGATTTATAGAGTGGAGGGCAGTTCCTGGTGGTGATTGGCAGGTGGCCCCTGCCCACTGGGTGACCACCCAAAAACACATGGAACATAACACAGGCAGCTTACATACAGCACATAAACAGAAACAAAGAATACATCTTTTGCCACTTCTACTGTATGTGGGGTTGCTGTGCTTGATCAACTTTCTCCAAACAACTCGGTGCTGCACTTCCTCCTCAGTCAGACCCTTTCCTTCAGATCTTCTTTTACTTTATCCATCCACCTCTGCGTTGGCCTCCCTCACTTTCTCTCTCCCTGGACTTCCACTCCCATCACCCTTTTGTCCGCACATTCATTGTCTCTCCTCATCACAGGTTCATCCCTCCTAATCCTACTTTCCTGTTCTTTCTCAGATGTCTCTCCCACTTTTGATTGTCTCATTTCTTATTCTGTCCTTTTTTCTACCTCCACACATCCACCTCAACATTCTCATTTCTGAGAGATCCAACTTCTGCCCCTGCGCTCCCTTCACTGCCCATGTCTCAGCTACGTACATCACTGCTAGTCTTGCCACGGTTTTTAAAAACTTCACCTTTAACCTGTGCATTAATTCTTCGATCACGCAATACTCCTGAATTGTTCCATCCACTTGGGCTACCACTGAACCGAGATATTTAAACGTCTCCACTCTTTTCAATTGCCGTCCAGGAAGGGTAACTTCTGAATCCTGATCGTCATTAGACCTCAAATATCCTCCCACGTGCACATTTTTCCCCAGTACACAGGGTGGCAGCACCACTCTTGGCGAACCCCGTTTCAATTCCCACAGGACAGCTTGGGAGTTGTAGTTTCATAAGGATGCCCTGCTGGGTACAGTGTGTGCCAGCAGGGGGAGCTATTGGGAGGTAAATCCCCTGTGCCAAGGTGGTTCTGCCTGACCCAGAGATGCTGCCTGCAGACAATGGTTTGGCACTAACAGCACTTTTGGATCAAGTTTAAATGCATGCCCTATGTATCATCCAGAGAGTCAGTCGGATTCAGGATAGGATGAGGACAAAGCTCACCTTAGAGGAATGGAGGAAGAAATAAAAGCTGCTGTTGCTCATTGTCAGAGAAGAAAGCCCATACAAGGAATCCTGTGAAAATAATGATCATTTGCACACAGGACTGCCACTGTGAGGTCGTGTCTATAGCTGGAAGGATCTGTGATGGCCACATCACTTTATGGTTCTTATTTTTTGCTGGTGATCTAACTCCCATAGTCAATACAATACAATACAATTTATTTTTGTAGAACCAAAATCACACAAGAAGTGCCGCAATGGGCTTTAACAGACCCTGCCTCTTGACAGCCCCCCAGCCTTGACTCTCTAGGAAGACAAGGAAAAACTTGTCAATGAAATGACACTGCCCATGACCCCAAATTCAGTTAAGTGTGTTTAATAATGACATTGTAAGTAATTACAGCAACAAAAACAAAATGTATTTCTAGAACACATTTTCATTCAAGTCGTCAGAACTCAAAAGAAAACAATGAGGTAAAGGCGCAGTTCCAATTTTGCCCCACTAGATGGCAGCAAAAGACCAGCAGTGGCTCCTGAAACATTTTGCCACTCTAGCATACGCTCATGGGGGTCCCGCAGTCTCCAGAGCACAAGGCGCTTTAATTCACAAACTAAACAAACTCTGCCTAACACAGAAAGAATCCGTGCAGGAACCTGACCCCTCCCAGGTGTCCTTTTGCCCTCTGCCCCTTTTCCGCTTTCTCTCCCCAACCCCCACCCAGCCCCCCTTCCCAAACATGTCTAAAAAAGCCAACAGAGGAAGTCGGAGAGCTGATTGGAGTCACGGCCCTGTTCTCGTCTGTAAAATGTTCCAGATTTCAAACCCAGATACTCCGTTCATTGTTTGATGGCGCCCCCCATCCCACCCCCACCCACCCATCTGGACCAATTTCCCCCTTTTTTTTTTTTTTAAATTGTTCATTGTTGGCAGAACAGGCAGAACTAAAGGGTGCAAAGGACAATCAGATTGTCTCACATAAGAGACTTCATCTGAGTAAAAGAGGGAATTATCTGTGCTTCTGTTGTGGGTGGAGGGAGCGGCCCCTGCCTGATGCCCCCTAGTCTGTTTACTATTACATGTCCTGGAATTTGAAACACGGTGCTTGCGGGAGAGTCACATAGGAAAAGAAAATGAAACAAATGTGGAAGTGAGGGGAGAACCAATCAAGACGGGGCATAAAGCCAGTTTTTTTTTGGTGGGTCAGCAGACCAGGCAATAAAGACTCGAGGCTGGAGCAGCATTTGGTTTTAGGGTCAGTTTAGCTGAATGGTCTGGAAGCAAATCTACAAAATAACAAGACACACAACCCCACCAAACCCCCCTTAGTGCTCCGCTTTAAAATAAATTCTTGAATGAGAACATAGGGGGCAGAGCTGGAAAATTCAGGGCAGATTTTGCACAAATGGTAGAACATTTTCGTCACACAAACAACCAAGGCAACATAGTGTGGTGGAGAGCAGGACTTTATGGCCATGTCACATTACACAACTTTTAATTTCAGTCACAGATTTCATTTACTAGTGAGTTAAGGGCAGTCACAGAGTGTACCAATGTGGCCTGACACCTCAGTCCAACCAGACTGTGACTCGTCTCGACAAAATGAAAATCACACGATTGGGCTCAATGTGCGAGAGCTGAAAACCAACGAGTGCAAAGCACAGAACACAGTGACAAGAAATAAGGAACACAGGGGCTTTGGACCTCGCAAACAGAAGAGGGTCTCACCTATGTAATGTGCTGTAAGCCAAAAGCTGAAAACCCATAGCATGGGCACTAGCTCTGTCAGGCAGTACAGTATTGGCTGTCAGAAAAAATAAAAATAAAAACGAGCTTGTGATACCCTGGGAGTGTGAAACTGTGCTGGAAAACTGTCACACAGCTGCACAAAGTTGACATCTGCAACGATTTCTATTCATATAAACTGACATGCTTAGGTGACAAGATCAGCAACTGCCATTATCAAGTCTGAAATCCCCATCGACCAGTAGTTGTGTAATGTGACATGCATGGTCTTCAAACCTCGACTTGATGTTATTTTGGACAATCTCAGGGAATAGGATGGACAAACTTGCTGGGTTTAATGGCCTGCTCTTGTCACAGTTGTTCTAAGGTACTTGAATAACCAGCCATTCATCCAAGCACAAATCCAGGTAAGCCCAGGACAGGTTGACAGCTTATCACGGGCACAACCCCTTATGCCGTGTGTTATCCAGTGTAACCACTTTGGGCTCTTTTTGGGTTTCAAAATATTTTTTAAACTTTTAGTTTTTTTGGAATTTACCATATTGTGGCCTTGCTCTGTAAAATGTTTTATGATGGTAAATGCTGATAACACTGAAGGATAGGCAGCACAGTTAAACCCATCTGCAGTAAATGGTTGCCAATCCTGAATAAAGATTTCATGCCCATCTTTCAGGCAGCAGAGACAAACAGAACTACTGAAACAGCTTGGGGAATGAGAAAATGAAAGTCTACCACTACACGCCCACATCTGTGATCTAGCTACACTCCAAATGGTGTTCAGGAGACCAGCCATGCCATGCCAATCGAATCAGGCTGACCACAGTCACACAGACTCTAATTACCATGCCAAGCTAATATAGACCTGCCTCAGTACAGCAGCACAGGGTGACCTTGTGGTGGCCAGCAGACTACTGGGCACATGACTGACCTTTGTACCCACTTTAAACCATCTTTGCACTGCTAGTCATTTTACTAACATATGAAACGGAAAATTTTAGAGACTGAGAGAGAGTGTGCAAACTCCACACATATAAGTGACCGGGCATGGGATTGACTGGACCAACACTGTGCCACTAATATAATAAAACGCTGGCAAAAAGTAAGTCTTGAAGGAGAAGGTGGCCATCAGGTCAGAGATCTTTACAGAAAGTGGCCAGTTTTTAGTGCTGAAGGATCATCTTCCTAATGAAGGGCAGGCAGCCTGAGAAGTGCGCAGCACCAATGGAAGCCATTCTCGGCGATGGATTGCTGAATTGAGCCGCTCACTTGAAAAGCCTTACGAGATGACAGATGGGTAATGGTAGCTTTTATTAAATGAGGCATGAGGCCCATTCCTGTGGTGAACCTGTGGTTTTTGGAAGCAGGTTTTTAAGGCCTCTGGGTGGCTGCAATCAGGATGATTGGAGTCAGAGGGGGAGGACAGTCCGAGTGAGGAGACGCTTCTCCTTTTTTTAACTTGGGTAACTACAGGTAGGCAGCAGGGTAAAGGAGTATGGAACATACAGACTGGAGATATCCACAAGTCTCTGTGCTGAGGCTTTGTGGACATCCTTTGCCTTAATGTCGATCGTGTGGAGTCTGTACATTCTTACTTCCTGAAAGATGTGTAGGTTAAATTAACTGACAAGTCTAAACCGGTCCTTTGGTCTCATATATACATATACATGAGACAGTAATTCCATTCCGGCATGTGGGTTGGTGCTGTGACTTTTGTCCTCTTCGCCTTTTGATATGAGAATTGTTGACCAGCAGACCACTGGCATCACTTCCCACCTGGTCTGCCCAGGACCTATAAAAGAAGTCTCCATTGAGGGAGACCTCAATCTGAATAAGATCTCCATTGTTTCAACCACATGTTGAGAACCTTTTCTTTCCAATTCAATTTTGGTACTATAACCTGACATCAAACAGGGGTTTGCTATCTGGAGCCTGAAACCTAAACCTGTTAAAAATACACACACATATTATTTATATACATGCAGGTTAAGTGGACTGGCAATGCTAAATCAGAGTCCTGTCCTGGGATTGTTCCTAATGGGGTAGGCTTCAGCTTTCACCCAACCCTGGTCTGGATAAGTGGATTTGGAAAATGGTTGGTTGGATAGATGTATACACACACACACACACACACACACACACACTCAGAAGGACCAGAGGAGAGCCCGTGGTCACCACCAGGGGGCACCCCAATGCCTGGAGAGCCCTGGACCTCAGCACTTCCACCACACCCGGAAGTGCTGGGGGGAAGAGGATCGGGGACACCCGGAGTGCTTCTGGGTACACAGCCGGTGCTTTTGCCACACAGGGGAGTGCCGGCAGAAGATTACTGGAGGACACCTGGAGCACATCCGGGTGGATATAAAAGGGGCCACCTCCCTCCATTCAATGGTTGGAGTTGGGTGGAAGAGGATGGAAGTCGAAGGAGAGGAGTGGAGGTTGTCCTCAGAGAGAAGGCATTTTATTGAGGGCCTGGACTGGGGTGATTGGTGCTGCAGCACTGGGCTGTCTGCTTCGTACTATTTGTAAATATTGTAAATAAACGTGTGTTGGGTGACTTTAAACGATGTCCGTCTGTCTGTGTCCGGGCCAGGTTCCACTATATATATATAATACTAGCAAAATACCCGCGCTTCGCAGCAGCGAAGTACTGCCTTAAAATTTTTATTAAGAAGAAAATTTAACCTTTTTAAACTGAGGGAAAATATGCCAATAATTATTTGTTAAGGATCTCTTTGTATACCATATTGTCAGTTGCTGTGCGCTGAGCTTACTCTTGAGCATGTAACTTAGAGTTGGCCATGTGAACAGTAATCTTGTCTCAAATCTCACAGCTTGGATTGCTGCTGTCATAATCGGTTTGAGTTTCATGGTTTGTTTCAATTACGATAGTATTTGCAGGATTTGTTGTGTTGAAGTGACATTCGGCATCTGTCAAGCATTGTAAGCACACAACCGGTTTCATCGATAAAATCACATCCAGCTTTTGAGAGTTTAAACACTCATAAACATCAAAGTGTCCACTACTGAAATCGTCACCTGTGAATCTAAGATGTTTAAGAGGCATTGGCGGTTGTCGAAAGGTGTAAA
>JANRMT010062840.1:54501647-54527908 GCA_026402145.1 Polypterus bichir lapradei | reverse complement strand
TGTGTATATATATATATATATATATACACACACCGTATATTTATATATCGATATTGTGGTCTTTAGAACAAAACATAACCCGGGGACTCCCTAGCAATTTTACTATATTTGTGAACTTGGACAGACATCAGCTAATTTTTTCAGAATTACCCAGTGCAGAGGCCATGGACCCACCTGTGCTTGCCGCCCCACTGGCTTTTGTAAGAAGACACTGGCGATTCAGTATCTTAGCTGTATCAAGAGTCCTGCTAATCTTTGCCTCGAGAAAAAACCTCCAAACAGACAAAGTTTTTAGTGAAAACTTCAAGCCTTTCCACACCATTGCTGAGGTGTTTCACTTGCATGTTGTCGAACTGTGGCATTTGCTTTGTTTCGACGTTGTGTCTCTTCATCTGTGTCATTAGCATGATGTTGTTTTTGCACGGTGGTGTTTTCTGCACACAGGTCTTTTGTAGTGAGAAGTGAGCTGCATGCAAGCAGCGAAAAAACTTAAAAGTGCCTGCATTTGCCTGTGGTTGAGTGTGAGCAGAGCCGACTGCTCCATACACACACGGGTCTTTTGTTTATATATGTCCTTGAAGAATGGTCAAAAATCCCCATAAACACAGTCCTAAACTTTGTGGGAAGCCTTCCCAGAAAAGTTGAAGCTGTTATAGATGCAAAGGGTGGGCCAATTCCATATTAAAACCTATGTATTAAGAATGGGATGTCATTAAAGTTCATGTGTGTGTAAAGGCAGGAGTCCCAATACTTTTGGCAATATATATGTACAAGTCGGAAGGTTGGCTGCATAAAAGTTCTCTGCGTCAACGATGAGGTTTGTCAGTATGTGTTATAAATAATAACAGCATACAGTGGGGGTATTCAGTGGGAGATACCTGGATGTTCACCAGTGGACGAGGTGATTTGTGTCAGGTTTGCTTCAAATCAGGCAGGCTAGAAACTAGTTTACCACAAAGGGTTGGTTACTTCCTTTTAAGTCCTGGCCTCCATGATTCTAAACAGGACAGAAGTACTTGGTTATGTAAAACCTTTGGTTCCTTGTCTGGTTCATGTTTAATGGGCTTCTACTTACTCTTTTCATTACCATTCATTGTTTTGTGTTTATTATAATATTGTTCTGTCATGTGTATCATCTGTTACTGTATTCTGTTTGGATGTTATTTAGTGTCTATGTGTGTCTTGCAATTCATTGATGTTCCATGCATTTTGTAGGTGAATCCCCAAGAGGCGGGGCCACCTATCCTTCACCAGTAAAGGGGTCCAGGCGGTTTTCACAGTTCTCCCTCTGGTTAGGCACACTTCCAAGATTATTTGACACTTTTTGCTATCGCTTTTAAGCGTCCTATTTTCCAGGAATAAAACTTGCCTTAGGGTAAGATTTATTTGGTGGGCAATTTTGGCGACCTCACACCTTATTTTGTGCTGCCAGAGAAATCTTAACAGGTTAAGTTGTGATATGGAGCGGGCATTTAGAGTCCTCTTTCAGTCTGTCTATCTGTGTATCCCTAAACACGCAGGTCACTAGCCGTCCTCACGCTATGCTAATGTATGACTCCTAAACAATAACAAGAGAAAAGCACAGTAACCCATAATTCCCATTCTTATCCTGAATTTTGAACACTGTGATATTCCACCCTCTCGGGGTAAGCAGCACACAACAGGCCACTCTGAGTCTTCTAAAGAGTAATGAGAGTGGGCTGACAGATTCAGAATCTGTGTATTCCACCAGGGCCTGGGGACACAGCTAAAGCAGCAGCCCTCCCTTAACTCTCAGGGATCTCGTCCCTGTGGGGCTTTCAAGCACACCGCACCATACATATTAGCCTGTATGATAGGGTGCGAGTCCCAGTTTATACTCCTAAACCAATTCATAAGGGAGAAAATCTCCACAGAACAATTTAGAGAAAAGAAACGATGAGCAGAAAGCAAAGCACAGTGTGTCACCC
This sequence comes from Polypterus bichir lapradei, assembly GCA_026402145.1. Taxonomy (NCBI): domain Eukaryota; kingdom Metazoa; phylum Chordata; class Cladistia; order Polypteriformes; family Polypteridae; genus Polypterus; species Polypterus bichir. Next base: position 54,525,959 of record JANRMT010062840.1, on the reverse strand, counting down.
ACTTCAGGTTTATGGCTTTTTGGTTCTGGGCTGTACTGTATAAAGTGAATGTTCTTAAAGTCGGCAAATAAAAAAAATGACCTAAATATCCCACCATAAGCCCCTTTTCCATTTTACTGTATTCTTGAGTATCTGATTAACATATTAAGATGGTACTCAGTACAAATGGTGAAATATAAATAAAATTGTTTTTTTTTTTTCTTAACTGGAACATAGGAGATAAGCGAAATGTTACTCAGAAAATGCTTCATTACAACATCCCATAATGCTGCCACTCTGCAAACAAGCTGGAATTTTACATCAAGAACAGCCCGATAACCAATCTGTCATTCTTGAGTGACAAGTGTAGCCATCCAGCAGCTCGTCATGCGGTAGCACATGAGATCTAAGAGCCTCAGTCTACAAGCTAACATACAGATGACTGCTTTAAAGTGGCATAAGCAGCCTCTGGTGTGGCAGGGCAGAATCCACAGCTCGGACACCTCAGGCCACAAAAGAGCGGCTGTGCTTCCAAAACCCAAAAGCCACAGCTCATCAGGTTAGTCAGATTTCTTTTACCAAGATGGAGAGACATTCCCACAGTACCTTTTGACGACTCGGTTCCATACGGGTTCCCCAGGCTGTCCGACATGTCTTGACTCCAAGCATCCTTCACAGCCGATTTGTAGACCACTCTGCTGCCCAGGCTCTGTTGTGGCCTGAAGTTGTTCCTCAGATATTCTACTGACTTGACATGATCTTGCTGCTCTGTGGTGAATATGGAATAAAAGGCCTCCAGCTGCCTCCAGCAAGACATAAACAGGCACATATGAGAGAAAGAGAAAGAGACAGAAACAAAAAAAGAGGAGTTAATCACACCACCAAGAAGTGGGGAGTCTAAACCAGACTGGCAGGTCCTTCCCAGGGTCTCCACTTAATTTACCTTGAGTTTGATTATCTAGTCCTCAACTTTACTAAACTTTAGACTGCTTTAAAAAGCCCCATGAAGGAATTCAGTAAGAAATGAAATATATAAAAACTCAGATTGATCGAATGAGACTCCGTCCTGCTAAATAGTTACATGACCCACAAGCAAATGGCGTCCAATTTCTTTGAGGGATAAGAGGCCTCCAGCCATGTGCTGCTCGGTTATTACAGGGCTATGATGCCCTTATGCTATGTTGAGTTGACAGCTAACAGAGTTTTCGGAGCTACCAGTTGCTGCTCCACATCAGCATTCATGTGAATTTGAAGTCGGACTATTCAGAGAAATGCAATGTCACTCTTGATATGTTACTTGGTTTGCTAAAATTAAATTGCATACTTTAGTGAAAACAAAGACCTAATTAAATGAATTATATGTTTACTACGTCACTCCAAATACAATTTAACCATAAAAATGGCATTACTAGCTAACCAGGTTATATTTTTTTATTTTACACACTTAACTGAAAGTTCAGTGTTATGTTACAACTTGAATAATTTAGGTAACTGTTTTCGCCAAATTGTCTAACATGTAGCTCTGTGTTTGTAAAGTGTTCACGTGGAATTTCTAACTAGGAAACAGTGTTATGAGGTCAGTGTCAGACTATGATGAGAAAATTAATAATTTTGTAACCCCTGCAACCCTGCAATATATATATATTCCAACATCTGTCTGTCTGTCTACTTTTCATGAGAACTACTTCACGAATTTAGATTTGCTTTTTTCTATAATTTGCTTGAACATTCCAGTTGATTTTGTGACTGCTCTCACCACTCTAAGTATTACTGTTCAGTTGCATGAGTGATTTATTCACGCTAATCCGAGAGAGAGACTGTGGGCCGAGGGGAGGGGGAGAGGGAAGTGGGCGGGGTTCTCCTCACTTGCACTCCAGCCTCTATTTGAGTTGCTCTACCTCTGGCCATGTTTTGGAGTGTATCTTGCCTCCACTTAGCTAGCGACACCTGTTTGTTTATTGATTTTTAAAATTTGTTCTGCTTCACTACTACGTAGGCGGAGCCACGGGGGACAGCTAGTTTAAAATATCTGGAACATTTACTTTCCCCTCCTTACCTACTTTAAGACATTTATCATATTAAGCTTAACAAATTCACAATTTACCCATTTATACAAACAAATAACAACTGTTATCTTTACTTAAATGCCTAAAATAACAGTGATAGATATCCAAATACTGTGGTGGGCTGGCACCCTGCCCGGGGTTTGTTTCCTGCCTTGTGCTCTGTCTTGGCTGGGATTGGCTCCAGCAAACCCCCGTGACCCTGTAGTTAGGATATAGCGGGCTGGATAATGGATGGAAGGATGGATATTCAAATATTAGAAAATACAATTATATACAGTATGTAATAACACCCAATAACAAAAGGAACAATTTACAATAACATACAAATATCCTCCCAATTACTACTGGTGAGCTCACTCCCTATTGAATATGCCGCACAGGAATAATCATTCACTCTCCATTGTGGGCCCCAAACCTTAGCTTGAGTGTGCAGCGGCCAAACAGACAAAAACAGGACTGGCCTCTTCACTTGAGGTTTTACCCCAAGCCAATTATTAACCAAAAGAAAAAAAAAATACAGGCCTTTGCTAACTCAAATTTTCCCTTTCACCATGTTGTGTATCTCCTATTGACTTCTCATCAGGAAAAACACCAGGTCGCCAGTGGTTTGCCAGAGTTGAACTCGTATCCTCCTGTCTCCGGCTCACCAAAATGTTGTGTTCACCTCCCTGTGTCATTTCTTCTCCCCTCGCAGGTGTCCTTGTGCCCTACTGTATGAACTCCTTTTGTAATCCCCTTGTCAGTCAGCCTGCTGGTTGTTTCTCCTTTTCTTCTCCTAATCACCCTCTCTCTGAGGATGCACTTTGTTGTGATCAGCACTTACCTTTGTAATCTGAGATCGTCTTTGCTGTGCTAATCGTCATGGTGCTTCAGCATTTTGCTGGGGCTTTCCCTGACCGCATCTTTTCAGCGTTTTCATGTGTCACTTTCTCTCTTGCAGTATACTAGAGCTTTTTCATTCTGTTTTTTTTAGCATTTTGCTAAAGTTTTGTTTTCTTTCCTAGAGCCTTTTTGCTTCAGTATTTTGCTAAAGCTTTTTCTCATTCCGTTGGCATGCCTGCCTCCCTCTCATTTACTCTTTGTTTTCCCCATCTCTCCTCTCTCACTCTTTATTCCTCCAATCCTGTCTCTGTAACTATCCTACACAGCCTGTGGATAGACTAATCAGAGGGCACTAGCAGATATCAAGCTAGGCTTTGCTCACCCTACGCTGTTTAAGTTTCCTATTCTTCTGCTAGTCTTATTCTGTCTTATTGAATTAGCTTTATTAAAACAATTTGCATTCTGCAATGTTCCAAAATTTTCACGGGTTATACTTTAAAAACCAATTGTTATACTTAAGAGGTTAGAACTAATAGAGATAAAATCTCAGTGACTGACTGGTCAGCTAGCCAGGGGGATTACAGGAGGGCTGAGATGAAAGGTAATTGACAGGCCGGCCTAGGCTGGAATGGAACTGACTGATAGAATTTATGTCAGTCATGGAACTCATCAGTCATCGGGCTTGTGTGCAAATTTGGAGTTATTACAAGATGACGCCTGCTACACGAGTGACGTCCTCCTTTGTAAAGTGATGCTGCATTTTATTGACTGCTGAGCTACTCTGACATTCAGCAGTGATTAAAAATAAATAAAAAAATAAACCAGGGCCAGCCATGTGAATTACGACAAGAACTGCCTTCTGAGGGCACTTTATAAATGTAACATGTCAGCGCTGGCATTTCTTCATGAGCACAACATTAATTATAATAATTTTCTTGACAACTTTTTTCTTACCATAAAATAGCTAAAAACAGCAACCTGAAGACCACTGTAATTAAACCGTTCATAAAAGATGTAATTTAATAGACAAGGCATAATCACAAGAGTTTCATATATGCCTGGAAGAATTTTTTTTAAATCAGTATCCTTTCTACTTTAAATTTAGTACCATAAAATGTTTAATAATTCATGTCCTTGTTTTAATCAAGTTTTAGATGTAAGTTATGTTATTCCACCCACCCCGACAGAAATCCTTCTAGAAATCTGATAGGCACAGCTCTGATCTCAAAGCCTTTCACTGGATGTGATTAAAAAGCGCAGAGTGTTATTAAATATTGGAATAAATGCTGTATTTGATTTGTAATTATGTACAGTTTACAAGAGCAGTTTACAATTTATTTAATTAGGCATATTTTATTTAAACATGCACTAATGCAAACTAAAGTCATTCATATTTATGCACACTTACATACAAAATATAGACGAAGAATAAAAAACTACACACACACGCCGGAAATGTTTCTTTGACATTCTGGGCCACGCTGACATAACATCACGCACTTTCTGCGGCTGCACACTCATGCTGTGAATCTCCCGTTGCCGCCACATCACAAAGGTGTTTGCATTCGAATCTGGTGACCGGAAAGGCCACTGAAGAACGCTGAACTCATTGTCATGGTCATAAAACCAGTTTGTTTTGTGATATGGTGCATTATCATGCTGGAAGTTACCATTAGAAGAGTGGCCATGAAGGGATTCACACGGATCCGCAATAACACTCAGATAGGCCGTGGCATTCAAGTGATGACTGATTGGTATTGAAGGACCCAAAGTGTACCAAGAAAACATTCCCCACACTATTACAGCACCATCCCCACCAGTCTGGACTGTTCGCACAAGGCAAGGTGGGTGCATGGATTTACTTTGTTCTCATCCTGCCATCTGTGTGCCTCAAAAGTAATTGAGATTCATCAGGCCAGACTACATTTTTCTTGTCTTTATTTGTCCAGTTTCACTAAACCTGTGCCCACTGCAACCTTGGTTTTCTGTTCTTGGTGGACAAGATGTAGTCTTCTGCTTTTGTAGCCCAACTACCTCCAGGTCCGGTGTGTTGTGCATTCTGAGATGCTTTTCTGCTCACCACAGCTGTATGGAGTGCTTATGTAAGTTATCGTAGCCTTTCTGCCAGCTCCAGTCTGGTTGTTCTCTGACTTCTCTCATCACCAAGGTGTTTCCATTCACCGAACAGCTGCTCACTGGATGTTTGTTTTAGTTTTGGGGATCATCCTGAGTAAACTCCACAGACTGTTGTGTGAGAACATTTCTGGAGATCAGCAGTTACAGAAATAATCAGACCAGCCTGTCCAGCACCAACAATCATGCATGGTCCAAATCCCTGAAATCCACATTTTTGGTGTTTGGTGTGAACATGAACTGATGCTCCTATAGGATTGTTAGGCAGTGTGCTTTTTTCATTATGTTCCATAATGTTGGTTTTATACCATGTTGCATGTATGGTTCCATGGTGTGGCCAATGCCATGGAGAATGCCCAGTGAATGGGGTGCTAAATAAAATGAACAAGTGCAGAACTTTTTCACTTTTTACAGACAAAAAATGGATATTAAAGACACTTGCATTCAATGGAAGAATATCAATGGTCTGGAGGGGTTAAGATTCCATACATGGGAAACAGTGAGCTTATAAATGATGATCATTTTCCATTTTCAATATCACAATGCCTTTTTTTGATTGGATTTTACAAAAAGGCTACATAAAAAATAAAATGGCAATGACAGCTCGCAAGAGACAGAGGGAGAGTGAGAGAAATGAGAAATCAGCGATTCAAGTCACTGCTGCCTCCTGTGACAGGCAGCAGGGAATTGAACGGCACGGTGTATGTTGCTAGATAAACTTTGTCATTGCAATGATCTGCCCTATCCGGCAAAACGCAATCACTGCCAATCAGGCAGCAGTAATTACATTATTTCCATATTGCTTCAATAAGATACGGCTACGCAACGACTAAACGCTCACTGCAGTGCCTTTCAGAGCACCCCGGCCGCAGCCACCGAGCATCACCGTCACCGAGGACAGGACTCTGTTCAAATAGGCTCTTAAGCGCAAGCAAAGGAAACGGTGTTTACCTTTCATATGTGGGAGGACAAATAGAGGGGCTTAGCCAATTATATTCTGGAGTTTATTGCCGGTTAATACAAACAGACAGCCAAACACAGGGTTCTCCAAAGTCAACAGAGACCTGGATACAGACCCTGGCAGAAGTGGGCTTTGTGACAGGAGCTAGCTGGCGTGTAGCTGGAGAGCAAGGAACTTGAGAGCTGAGCCGTAGAAAAGGTCTGGCAGTTTGTGAGTCTGCAGAAAGGCCAATAATGAAAAGAAAATGCTAGAGGGGTGTGGGTGTTGGCTGGAGAGGGAACCATTCAAATGAAAAAAGTACCTCTATGCTGAGGGCAGTAACTGAATATTACTTATTATATTCATACATCATCAGGACAACACTGACTCTGTACTTTATAAAGTGTCTTTACATACCGAACATTGCTCACAAAGTGCTTTACTGGCACCACCTTAACCGTTTTCATATTTTCAAGTTTAGTCAAGTGACTTTATTGTCAAACCATCTATACACCGTATCGTAGCATACAGTGGCATGAAACAACAACATAAACACAGTACAAGTGCAAAGAACCACCGTACACTAAACTATAAGTAGAGAAATAAATAATAGGTAATTGAATAGACAGTAATAAATTAATAAATATTAACAACGTCTAATAACAAAAAACATCAGTAGTAACAAGTGAACTACGTATAAATTTACTGCTAGGGCCAGATTTGAGGGTAGGTGGGCAGCACAGAGTTCAGAGTCTGGACCACCAAGGGCCAGAAGCTGTTGCAGAACCTGGAAGAACAAAGAAGGCAGACGTGGGCCAAAGAGACTGTGTGACTGATGGCAGTGGTCCTTCACAATGCTACGGGCTCTGCAGATGCAATGCTTCATAAAGATGTCTTTAATGGAGGGCAGAGAGCTCCTGATGATCTTTTCTGCAGTGTTCACTTTCCATTGTAGGGCCTTACGCTCAGAGACGCTGCAGTTCCCAAACCTGTAGCTGGTCAGAATGCTCTCCACAGACAGCACGATGTATGATGTGTTGAGAATGGCAGGAGGTAATCTTGTCTTCTTCAAAGAAGTGGAGATGCTGCTGGAGATGGTGTTCATTGACCAAGTAAAGTCATCTGCCAGGTGCAGAACAAGAAATCTGGTGCTCTTGACCAGTTACACCGCACAGACCCCAATATGGAATGGAGTGTGGACAGCATGGGCCTTCCAGAAGTCAACAGTTACCTCTTTCGTGTTGTCCGCATTAAGAAACAGATTGTTGCACTTGCACCAATCCGCCAGTTGTCGTATCTCCATTCTGTAAGCTGTCTAATCCTCATTGGTGATGACACCCACCACCCTCATATCATCCACAGACTTAATGATGGTGTTAGAGCTGTATGTAGCTGCATAATGAGCAGAGTGAATACAAGAGGGCTGAGTACACAACCTTGGGGGGCACCAGTGCTCAGTATGATGGTACTGGAGATGTTCTTTCCAATGTGGAGTGTCTGGAGTCTCTCTGTCAGGAAGTCCAGGATCTAGTTGCATAGGGAATTATTGTAGCCTAGAAGACTACATTTTGTTTACAATAATAAGATCACCAGACAAAAAAAATCAAGTCATCATTCATTAAAGAGGAGATACAGTACATACTTCGGACACTAACAGGGGTCTCTCCCCAGTATAAATACCAATCTAAAAATTGCTGTGTCGTGTGCTGCAGTCTTCATAGACTGGTTAGTAGAAGTGGAGTACCAAATGTGTTTGGGTCTCGATTTGAAAAATGAGTCGTATGACAGGTGTGATTGATGGGCAACAACAGGCTTTTGTGTTCATCCGTGCCAAAGGGCATAGTGTACAGGACGTTACCAGCTTTACGGGTATGTCAGGGGGTACTGTCCAACGGGTCTTCCAGAAGTGCTGTACATCACAGTCAACCTCTAATCACTGCCAGAACTGTGGTTAAAAGTCAGTGCTCCTAGATAGGGACTGTCATTTTATGGCATGAAGTGGAACAACAAACAATTTGTAGTTGATTTTGTGGGCTTCACATAAAGTGACATTACCACTACAGGACAGAAAATGGCACTGGCTATGTAACACATGTAAAAGTGATGCCACTACCCTTAATGAAGGAGTGTAGCCTCCTAACTAAAATAGACAAAATCTGCAGCCTCTGACGCTTCTTCACTAGTCCAGCCTGTTACTGATGTGGACCCCCAAATACTTGTAGCAGTGCACCATTCAACCTCCACTTCCTCAACAGTGTCCAGGCGTTGAGGCTCTTTGATGGTGTGAAAGTCAATAAGCAGTTCTTTGGCTTTGCTGCTGTTCAGTTCCAGACAGTTCTCAAAGTTCTCCACCAGAGTCCTACACTCTGTCTCATCCCCTTTACATAATGTAACAATACCATTCTTCGTCCTGCTTAATCCAATGAAGGATCAAAAAAGGATGCAGTCTATCCCAGCGGCACCCAGCATGGCCTCTGCTTGGTGTGTGATTCCTCTAAGCATGGGACATGAGCACAGGTTGCTGGAATTATACAGTATGCAGCAAGTTCTACCACTGAGCTACATGGAGATTTACGTTTAGCCAGTGGCCAGTCTGGCGGTAGCTACAGAGGGGCTCCTTGCCCGACAGTTGGTCCTCTGGGAGCTTCATGTTGCACCTCCACAAGCAAATTCGGGTCACAGAACCACTTGTCCCCACCCAGTGGCCATCCTTCCTGGGACGAGAATTCAAGACGCTGCAATTACATGCAGGAATTTCTACAATGGACGAAAGGAGTTAAAGTGGTGCTTCCTGCCCAGCATCTGATTCCCACTGGCATAGGCTGTGCATGAAGCAAGTTTGGGCACATGGATGAACAGTTTATACAGTTAACTTCATGAAACTTTTTTGCTTCCTCTTTTTCTCTGCAGCTCATTGTTCTCATCAGACATTTGTAAACGTATACCTTTGATTTGATCATGTTACATACAGAACATTTCATACCAGACCTCCCCTCACCCTGACACTTTCATCACTGGCCAACTCATCCTTATTGAAAATGAATGAACAGAATAACTTTAGGAGACAGTTGACTTGGGCACAACAACCTGTCACCTTGCCAAGCCGGTCTGTGAGATTTTAAAGGAAGCCGATATCAGAGAACTGTATCTACCAAAAGAGTTCAGTGCATGATCGAGTAAGGCATTGTGACAGAGACATCAGTGCCAGGCTGACCCAGCGTACCCCCAACCACTCATTCACTCCTGCACACATGAATCCCACTCTTGCCAACTCTACACACCTGCTGATAGGAGATGAAGACTGGACGACTGAACACGATCCACTCCACGGTCTCGCTACATGGTGGCGTAGTCAGAGAGCCGGTGTAGCGGTAGTAACTCCCAATTGAGGCAGGAAGCAAGTCTCTCAGCACAAAGGGTTCTAGGAAGGTTTCTTTTTCTGTGGAGGTAAATAAAGGAAGAGAGTTTCAGGAATCTTTGGCCACAGCAATCAAAGTCAAGCATACAGTGGTTTCATAAAGTATTCAGACCCCTTCACTTTCTGCATACTTTATTGTGTTGCAGAGATCATTTCAAGTGAAGAAATTGCCCATTTGTGCCCATCAGCCTGCTCTCAGTAAGCCATAAAGACAAGGTAAAAACATATGATCAGAAAGGTAGGCAAATTTACTAAAAATCAAAAATTGAAATCTCTCATTCCTAGAAGTATTTAGACCCTTAATTCAGAACTTTTTAGAAGCGCCTTTGGGCAGCAATTCCAGCTTTGAGTCTTTTTGACTGTCTGTACAATTAGATGATAAGCTTCTGTAAACAGCCAGGGGAACTTTTGAAGGAACAAACTTCTATCAGCATATCCATTTGTGGACACAGCAAGCTGGACCCACTCGATCCAAATGTTAATGTCTTTAAATGGAAGCCTCTGGCGCAACTGAGTAGATCTGACTACATTGTACTCCCACCTACAAGTCTGTTACCATATTTATACTTTTCATGAGCTTCTGAGTTTTAATTCCCCTTTTGGGACAAATAAAGTATTACCTATCTGTCATATAATGCCATTCATATCCATCTATCTGTCACATAAAGCATTTAATAACTATCTATCTATCTATCATATAGCGCCTTTCATATCTATCTATCTATTATATAGTGGCTTTCATATTATCTATCTATCTCCCCTCACATGTTCTATGGGTTTAAGTCTGGGATTTGGCTGTTGCCACTCAAGGACACTCCTAAAATTGCCCTGAAGCCAACTCCAGTGTTGTCTTGGCTGTATGCTTCAGGTCATTGTCGAGCTGAAAGATGAACTGTTACCCCAGTCTAAGGCAGAGCACACCTCTGGAGCAGGTTTTCTTCAAGGACATCTTTACATTTGGCTATTTTCACCCCTGCTTCAATTCTGACTAGTCTGCTTGTTCCAATAGCTTGATTCATCCACCACCATGCTTCATCATTGAGATGGTATTAGGCAAGTGATAAGCAGTGCCTGGTCTTGGCCAGTCATACTGCTTGGAATTCAATTTTGTTTATTCAGACCAGAGAATATTTGTTCTTATCTCAAAGTGGGCTGCAACATGCCATTTACTCAAGAATGGCTTTCATCTGGCCACTTAACTATAAACATCTTATTGATAGAGTACTGCTGAGATGGTCATCTTTCCTTCTCAGTAGAGGAGTATGGTTTTCTAAAAGTCAATCAGTAAGCATGGGGTTCTTAGTCACCTCCCTGTCCAAGGCCCTTCATAAACAGCTATTCAGCTTGGGCAGATGTCAACCTCTAGGAAGAGTCCTGGTGGTGCCAAACCTCTGCCACTTCATAATTCTTGGGGCCACTGTGCTCCTGAAATATTTTGACACCCTTGCCCTGGTCCAACCCTCACCACAATTTGACTGCAGAGGTCCACAGAGAGATACTAGGACTTCATAGCTGTTTTTTTTTCCTGAAATCCAGTGTGTCTTATGGGTTCTTGGGCCATGTTTGCCTTTCTAAACGATGTGCAGCCAATTCAATTTGCCAATCAAGTTCAAGGAACATCTCAATGAGAATTCAAGCCAATGGAAGGAACCTGAGCACATTTTGGAGGGACATAGAAAAGGATCTGAATACTTCTAGCAATTAGAAATTTCAGTTTGTGACTTTTTAACAAATTTGCAAATCTTATCAAAAAAGAATGTCTTCACTTTTTCATTATGGGTTACTGAGTATATATTGAACGGTGAAAAAGGCACATTTCTCCATTTCATATGTGGGTCTAAGTGCGTAGAAATTGAAGGACTCTGAATGCTTTCTGAGTCCATTGTTACCGTATGCTTGCACAATTCTCTCCTTCATAAGAATATGTTTTATTTGACGAAATGAACAGCCGTGTAAAGTGCCTTTTCTACATACCCGTGATATAGTGCCTTTCCTATTCGTTTCTAACTTTTGTAGAATGCCACAGCCTATTTGAGTGCTGTTGCTGACCATGCGCATCCCATCATGGCCACAATTGACCCATCTACTACTGCCTACTTCCAGTGTGATAATGCACCATGTCACAAAGCAAACTGGTTTTGTGAACATGACGATGAGTTCAGTGTTCCCAGTCATCAAGTCTGAATCCAGCGGATGACCTTTGGGATGTGGGAGAACGGGAGATGAATGAGCAGATGACAATTATGTGATGCCGTCATGCCAACATGGACCTGAATCTCTGAGGAACGTTTTGTGGAATCCACACCATGGAGAACTGAGGGTGTTGTGAGAGCAAAAATAGCCCAATGGTACTGTAGTGGTCCTAATAATTTCCTCAGTGAGTGCACTTCTGTCTATTTATTTAAAAATGGCCTTTTCTATCATATCTGCTTTTACCATTTCTCCCTTTAACACGGCACTCTTCCCAATTGTCAATATGTCTTATCATGTAGCGCCTTTCACATTTGTCTATCCAGGGGCCCTCCAGTCAAACTTAGATGAGTAAGGCTGGTCAGATTTATTTTCTTCACTCCTTTCTTCAATCTAAACACTCTAGAAGACATTCAATTTTGTTTTTTGTTAACACCTCAAATAAGGATCACATAATGGCTACTACCTTATACAGCTGTAACAAGTGAAATGTGGATCTGGAGTTTTTGCAAATGTCACCCTTTTATTTGGTCTAATTTATGTGCTGCTACACAGCAATGGCTTTGCGCTGTGCTTGGTTGAAGTATTGACAGCGGTGACTGTAAATGAATACGTTCTTGTCAGTAGTTAAAAGCCATACCACCAGGGTAGAAGAAATCTTTAGGCATGGATTTTCTTTTGCAGAAATCATTCCTTTGTGATTATGATTTTCAATCAAGATGAATAAAAAAAAAAGCCGCAGGACAAATCTTAAGCTTTCCATCTGCAACATTTACAATAAAATGCCAGACTTTCTACATTTATTACATTTAATGTAGGCTATGCAGATTCTAATCCTCAGATTTCAAGAGCAAGACAAAAAAATGATAAGATTAAAAGAGGGTATGGAGCGGATAAATAATATTGATATAAACAGGAAAGCAGGCATTATATTTTATAAGGGCAACCTCACCGCCATTGGTACTAAAATCGGTAGGAGAGAAGGATGAAAACAGGGCTAAAAATAAAAGAGACATTTGCTGTCATGACGTGTGGAACGGCTATGTTTTAAGAGCAGCTGTCTAATGATCTTCTGCATCTGCCGCTTTTACATTCCACTCCGGAGTGGAAACCGCAAAATAAAATTAGAAAGAAAGAAGAATAACGGAAAACAGAAAGTCAGACTGTTTATATAGTTTAATAAAAAAAAAAATGAAAGCCTTGTGTGCAACAGTGGGGTGGGCTGTCGGCATGGCAGGAGAAGAAAGAAAGAAAGAAAGAAAGAAAGAAAGAAAGAAAGAAAGAAAGAAAGAAAGAAAGAAAGAAAATCATTGGAATATAAATAACAAGTTGTTTAAGTTTGCAAATGATACCAAGTTGGGTGGAATGGCAGACAACTGAGAAACTGTTAAATAATCACAGAGGGTTTTGGGCAGCACACAGGCTTATGCAGGTTTGTGGCTGATGAAATTTAAAGTCAGTAAATGTGAAGTATTACACATAGCAAGCGGAAATATGAGGTCTGAATATACAATGAAATCAAAATTTCATCTTATGAGAAGGATTTGGGAGTTGCAGTAGACTTGTCACTATCAACTGCCTACCATACTAGTTGCTCACTTATTCCATGTGTCTGTGGTTCTCTGTGTGAAGTAAAGATTTTCTCATTTTTGTGCAGAATTTACCCTTGTGTTCTTGTGGTCTTGTTGAACTCATTTTAAAATCACAGTCTCATCATTTTGAATACTTCAAGCAGGTCACCTCTTAATGTTCTTTTGCTTAAACTGTAAAGGCTCAGCTCTTTTAATCTTCCCTCATATCTCGTCCCCTGTAGCCCTGGATTCAGCCTTGTCGCTCTACTCTGGACCTTTTCTAGTGTTGCTATGTCCTTTTTGTAGCCTGGAGACCAAAATGGCACACAGAACTTCATATGAGGCCTTAACAGTTTAAGTAACTGGGGATTAAGAGGAGACCTGACTGAAGTGTTTAAAATTATGAAGGGAATTAGTGCAGCGGATCAAGGCGGTGACTTTAAAATGAGTTCATCAAGAACACGGGGACACAGTTGAAAACCTGTTAAGGACTTTAGGGACTTTCAAACCTTGACTTGATTTTTTTTAGAAGAATTAAGTGGATAGGACTAGCAAGTTTTGTTGGGCCAAATGGCCTGTTCTCATTTGGACTGTTTTAAAGAAAGAAAGAAAGAAAAGAAAGAACTGACTAGGACGATACTAAATGCAGTTTCAGTGGCCATGGTACCTCATTGTGAGCTTGCCATTATGGCTGTGTCACAAAGAGCACCACAGATGCGATGTTTGCTCCGAGTGTGTTGATGGAGAGGTATAGAGAAGGCCAGAAGAAGCTGCATTGCGTCTTTGTGGACTTAGAGAAAGCATATGGACTAAAGACTAAATGGAGCTTGCAAGCGAGACTAAGGAGTGTAGAAGCCTTTGTAGTGGCTGGACACTTGCCAGTATTCTTTTTGTTGTGCCCTTGCACATCCGTTTTTTGTTTTTCTTTGTCATTATTAAATGGGGCCTACCGGGTTGGTATCCCAGCAATCTGGTAGCACACAACTGGTTCCCTTCCACTGGTCACAACATAAAACAGGGATTGACAAACATGCAAACATGCCAGAGTTGTCTTTATTTCAGGGCAGTCAAAAGAAAAGAAAAAAAAAAAGGCCCAAGGTCACGCAGCCTGGAGTGTTTACAGGGGGCCGCCTCCGTCAGTATCATTGATGAAGACACCTTGTCAAAACCCTTGTCAATACGACCTTGCAGTCATTAAGTTTACTAATGTAGCCCGGGTTTCAAGTTAGCACAACAAACGGTCCCAGGGAAAGCAGCGATTCATTTCCCTGCCAAGGCATAAGGAGCAAAAAGAAAGGCAGGGGAGGGAAAAAAAATCAATTGAAGCAGCACATCCTGACATATTTAAACTGAGATCTCAGAGCCTGACCAGCAGCTGGCACTTTTTACAAACTTTTTTGTTTTTAAGTTGAGCTCATGTGCAGATGGAACTTCTGAACAATTAGCAACTTGACCTGTTTGAAGTTAAAAGCTCTGTGGGAGAATGCCGGCATGAAAGGCACTATATACAATTCCTGCCAAAAGTGAACTTCTTAGGTGCTATTATGGACGCTGAGCTAATCCTCAACTTGCATGTTAACTACAGTATATTACTGAAACTGCATCTTTTCCTTTAAGAAATATTGCAAACCTTAGACCTCTCATGACACTCTTCTGCAGTGGTGCTTGATCAGCTCATGGAATGGAGACGCAACGAATGACGCACTAGTGCAAGTGCAACAATCTGTCTCCTTAGTTAATGTTTATTCTTAAGTGCCCATCTCCTTATATTCCCAACTGTAATCTTAGATCCTCAGGTGCTAGTTGCTTTTCATTCCAAGAGCTAAGCACAAAAGAAGCGGTGAGGAGGACTTTTGCTGTTATGTACCACCAAGTGAGATATGCCAGGCTCATACTGTTGGGGGCTTTTTAAAGGCTGTTCTTCTTTCAGCTGCTCATATTTAGGGGTTGCCATGTCTTCATCTATCCCTGTCTTTTACATCCTTTTCAGTCATACCGTCTGCCTTCATGGCCTCCCTCACCACATCCATAAACCTCCTCTTTGGCCTTCCTCTTTTCCTCTTGCCTGGCGGTTCAATCTTCAACATTCTTTCCCTCATCTCTCCTCTTCACATGGCATGACCACCTCAATCTCGCCTCAATATCCTCATTCCTTATCCTGTCTACCCTTGTTACTCTGAGTGAAAATTGTAGCATCTTTTAATCTGCCATTCCAGCTCTGCCTCCTGTCTTTTCATCAGTGTCACCGTCTCCAAACCATACATACCAAACCATAGCTGGTCTCACTACCATTTTATAGACCTTCTCTTTCACTCTTGCAGGTTCTCTTCGATTACAAATCACTCCTGTCTCTCTTTTCCACCCATTCCACCCTGCCTGCACTCTCTTCTCCACCTCTTTGCCACACTCTCCTTTTCTTTGGACTGTTGAACCCAAGTACTTAAATTGGTCTCCCTTCACCACCTCTGCTCCTTGCAGTCGCACCCTTTCACCACCTTCCCTCTAATTCATGCACATGTCTCCATCTTTACTCCTACTGTCTCTCATGCCCCTTCTCTCCAGTGCGCACTTCCACCTCTCTAGGTTCGTCTCAACCTGCTGTCTACTCTCACTGAAGATCACAGTGTCATCCGCGAATGTCACACTCCACGGAGACTCCTGTCTGACCTCTTCTGTCAACCTGTCCATCACCACTCCAAACAGGGCAGGCCTCAGAGCCGCTCCTTGATGTAATCCCACTCTCACCTTGAACCAGGCTGTCATTCCTACTGCACACCTCCCTGCAGTCACACTGTCCTCACACATATCCTGCACCACCCTCAGAAACCCACTTTGCTTTAAATAGTTTGTGCCAGTTCAATCAGATAATACAGTGGATTCAGAAAATATTGAGACCCCTTCTCTTTCGGCACACTTTATCAAGCTGTGTATTTAATTTCAAATGAGCTAATGACAGCAAATTCAAACCCACCTTCTGCCGTCGCCACACAATTCCACCGCTGTATACCCCACTGGTCGTCATTTTCAATTTGCTCTAATTTGTATAATCTATGCCTCCAAGTTTAAAAACTTGTGAGCACTTGGGGAGCCATTTGAGCTTTCTGACCACCAGTTTTAATCCCACCAAGCTTCGTCTCACCCAGTCAGAGCCTTTTCATCAGAGTGTGGTACAAACTATGAATTAATTCTTTTGTAAATGTTCAACTCTTTGACCACTAAGTAATCCCAACTCCTAAGAATGGAGCCTGGTACGTCAAAAATAAAAAAAAGTTACAGATGCTGTGATTCACATAAATGTTCAGATAAACACAGCTCTGTCTAAAAGTAAATGCTTTAAAAATCCACAATAGTTCTAAAATGCACTTAAAATAATGGAAGGGGGATAATGTATTACGTGACAGACCTATTACCGGAGAAGTCTCAAAGGCATTCGTCAGTTTAAGCACGACTTGAGCGGAGCACTGAGCTAAACGCACCTCCTCCCTCTATATTCAGGCCTGTTATGAAAGTTTAAGAAACAATTACTTTTAATGTCTATTAATGTGGTTTTTATTTTTTTTTCCTTTCAACCTCGGCTTTCACAAGTTATCTTGCACTTCCAGCTACTCTTCCTCCATGCTGGCATGTCAAGTCCTCATTTATTTTTTCTTTTAATGAATTTCAAGAGGTTAACCTCTGCTGCCTCGCAGCTCCAGAAGCCTGCGTGAAAATTGAAGTCAGTCTGTCCATCTGTCTGGGGTAAGCAGACTCTCCCAGTGTTCTTGTGTATTTTTCCCCACTGAGTACATCAGTTTCCTCTCACATCCAAGAAAATGTGCCAGGATGATTAGCAAGGCATGAGCAAGATGTGTGTGGCGTGTGAGTGTGTCCTGCAATCCACGGCTGGCTCCAGCTGTGCACCCCAATGACACCCAAACAAGCTTCGGCCGTCATTGACCCCGTAACAGAATACTGTATACTGAATACACACCCATTCAGGGTGGGTTTCTGCCTTCTTTCTGTTATGTCAACACACTGCAAAATTTTGCGAGAGAGAGAGAGAACCTGGTCAAGGGCATTTAAACAAAAGAGGATCAAAACTGGGAAAACACCACCATGAGTACCATTGGCAAGTCTAAAGACAGAAATCATGGTCAAAAAGTCACCAGCGAAAAGTCAAACACCAAAAGCATGTTTAGAGCAGAAAGTTCTTTAAAAAGAATCAGTCTGAAAAACTTTATCATAAAGTGGCAGAAAGCACAGAAATACTCCTGCTTGTTTACAGCATGATGTCATTTCATCCACTAGATGGCGGCAGAATGCTCTCCCGAGAGTTATTCAGGCTTAACACTATAAACCAGATCATTACACGTCACTCAGCGCCTGACTCGGGTTTAGCCGTAATTACACTCAACTCTGAGTCCGAGTTCTGCTCTGGGTTACTGTCAAGGAGGTGAAGGGAGTGCTCCCCACTCGATGAAGGCGGGCTGAGAACTCAAGTCATTTTAAATGCTCTCTGGTGGATTGCAGTAGATTTGTAAGTATTGAGTTTTCTTTGATTTTGATGCCTGGCTCTTGACAATTTTTTGCTTCTGTTACTGGGATTGTCTTGTGGATTTTATATTTGGACTAAAACTGGCTTTGGATGTCCTGTTAAGCAAGTCCTTTTGATCTTATTTTTACTACTGTGAACCTCCTATTTCTCTCCTCTGTGGGAGATTTTGAATGATTTTTTTGGACATTTTATGGTATATTTTTTGATTTTGAAATGCCTGGTGTAGGCCAAAGCCAGCCATGCCAGTGGAAGGTCTGGTGCACCTTGTCTAGGCAGGCTAATATAATGCAGGCTAGCTTCCCTGGATGAGGTGGAGGCTTAAGTGGTCCTGAAAATTAATCAGGTTACTGTCAGACAAAGTGACTTGCATCCTTTCCAGGATTGGTTCCTGTGTTTCACATGAACATCCCACACAATGGCTAAACATTTGAGACATCATTCAGGTGTCACAATGTCTGTTGTGGACTGCAGTCTGTCCCATAATGGCCCACAGACATCACCTAACTTTCTGGTTTTCAGGGAGGACACCCATCCAAGTCCTAAAGAGGCCAGGATTTCTCAACTGAAGGTCACGTATTGAAACAACGGCATCTGCTCCATTTGTGGCACTTAATATCACTACAAACAGCGCATGGCATCTTGGGCGGCTTCTGTAAATTTCACTGCATTAACAATTTACACCTGACATCCAGACAATACTCTCCAGGAGCAGAGTGTGTGGGGTCCGCTCTTAGTAAACAAATGCAGGCAATTTAATGCAGAGCCATCCGGCTTGTCCTGATGTGTGTCACGCCACGCCATTTCGCTCTATAAATAGGGACTGTAATTACCATGTGCACTCACTTGGAATTCCCTCGCTGTGTCTGATAAAAGCCCAGCGCTGCCTTAATACAAGTGTCTAGCTGCAGAGTAATTGGAAGTGAAACAATCCATATTTGATAAACTGGTGTCAATTTCTCAGTGGTGGGTTTCTTCCAGTAAAGCACAAACCTCACAGGCGTACAGGAGGACTGTCCCTTCAGAGACAGCGGAGTGGTCGTGACATTTAGAAGAGAAAAGACAAAAACACTTGGGACTGGGAAGACTGGAGACGAGGCTTCCAAGAGAGGCAGCCTGGCCCAGGGGTCTTCAGCTTCTAATGGAGGCTATGAGGTGGCACTGGATTTTTGTTCTTCAGTGATGTCTTCTAATTCAATTCATCCATCCATCCACCCAACGTCTAACTTGCTTACAGTGTTCAGTGTTTTGGGGTGCCAATGTCTATTCTGGTAGTGTTGAAGGTAATGGGAAATCACCCTGGATGTGACCATTCGGTCACTTTACAAGCCTGAGAAGGTTCAAGAAGGCAGATGGAGGCTCCTAGGGCACTGGATAAATAGTGAAGGTATGGGGCATGAAGAGACAGGGAGACATGTCCTGCAACTCTGGATGACGTGACTTATAGCTGTGGTTAGTTACAGTAACAGTTATTTTATGAGAAGTTTCCTGTGGCCATAATAACGGGAAGTTACTTCCACTGAAAAGTGTGTCTTTGGATCATTCATTGTTAAAAAAATGTGCAGTTTAATAGAGAAAAGTGCAAAATACTACAAGTGGGCAAAGGAAAATCAGTTATAAAATACAAAATGGGAGACACTGAGCTATGGGAAGCAAACACCAAAATTTTTGGGGTTTGTGTTGACAACATTTTGATCGTGTAAGCAATGTGCAGAAGCGATTAAAAAGGTAAATAAAATATTTGGTCATATCATTAACGTGCTGAATATAAATCGAGGGACGTTATGCTCAAACCATATAACACACTAGTGAGACCACATCTGGAGTACCATGTGCAGTTCTGGTCACACCACTTCAGGAAACACAGAGCAGCAATTGAAGCTGTGCAGAGGAGAACAACCAAGTGCATCATGGGACTTAAGGACATGTCCTACTGTGACAGACTCAGAGAATTAGACGTGTTTAGTCTCAAGCATCAGAGGCTGCATGAGGACCTAATCCAGGTATTTAAAATCCTCAAAGGCACTGATAAAGTAGATCAGCAGAATTTGTGAATAGTGAATCATGTATTCGAAATTAGTGGAAATTAAGGGGAAGTGCATTTAGGACTGAAACTAGGAAGTGCTTCCTTACTCAAGATTTATGGGAATCCGGAACAAAATACCAAGCCAGTGCATCAGAGGATCACCTTCTGGGCTCATCCAAGGTAGGTAATACCACTCCGGTAAGAGATGGGGTGCTGTCGCTAACTACAGTATGTGGTCTTCTGTTCCCACCATAGTGCTGAGAAGATGCCCAGTGAGGGCAGTTGACCCCGCCCCTTCCTGCCCGAGCCCTAAAAAACACCAGTGTCTCTGGAAGGGTCTCATTTCAGACCACGCAAACTGCCAGACAGAACTCCTCCAAAATTAGATCCACTCAAGAACCACCATGGAATATGTTAAACCATGAGGGCTACTCTTAGTTTTGTTTATTTGGAAGTGGCATCGAGCGCTGGTACTGTTGGAAACTGGCAGCAGATTAAAAGGGACGGTTGGTGCCCCAAAATTTCTTCAGTGAATTCTGTCCTTCCCTCATCTGGCAATAAAGCAGACACCTTGACAATTAAGAAGTATCTGGATAAGATACCGGGATAGCATATTAGCCGCACAAACAGTCTCGATGGTCTGAATGGTCTCTTCTTCTTACCTTTGTGGTGAAGCCTCAGTGTTAGTATCCAAAAGCTACACATCATCATTGTGAGTGTCAGTTTGTGGCAAGGGGGGCTTAAAATGGTGACGTCAGCCATTCTCAAATTTGAACTCCTACTCTTTGCTGAGAGTGGGTATAGGACGCTTTGCAGCTGCTTCTCATGTCCTGGTCCAAGGCAGGAAAAATTGTAATCCTAGTCAGACAGACTTTTAGTGAAATTTCTAGGAGTAATTTTGAGATGTTTGATAAATACAGGACCAGGACCTCCAAAGAAAATGTGAAACCAGTGCCAGATCATTCAAAACAATGCGAGAAAAACACATTAAACATATTTAAAGATCTCAGACCATAGCAGTTGGGTGCTTGTATAACCAAAATGATTGGAGAGACCCGGCTGGATCCCCAAGTCTATATCCATGAGCACGTGCAAACAGCCGGCTAATGACGTAGAGAATTTGTTTTTTTTTTTTTTTTTACTTGCCAAGGACAAAATAATTTGAGTTCCTAATGCTACCATACTACCTTTGTTAAGAAAAATTCTGTGCACACAGGCGTCCTTGTTTATTCTTCTTCTTTTTTTGATTATAAAATTGTTCTTGAACAGAGAAAATGCAAACAAAGTAAAAGAAACATCAAAGCCGGGTGGAGACCACTGCCTTCCGCAGGAAGAGGGCCGCCCTCAGCGTCTCTGTTTTCGAATGGCGGCTGGAGGCCGGCGGAGCTGATGTTCACCTCAGATGCTTTTATCAGAATGACGTACGTCCACATGTTCATTCACTCTGCCCGCGTTCTCGAAGGCCACCCTGTTGGAGTACAGATGAGGAGAAGAGAAGCACCTCAGGCCTCAAGTGACGACGCTACTGTGGCAGCCAAGACAGCAGATACAGAGACAGAGGGAGAGGCAGCCGGCAGACAGATTGCCCACGTTAATGTGCATCATAATACGGCCAACTATGCTTCAACTAGGAAAATAAACAACAAAAAAAAAAGACATTGCAGAGCGTGTCGTGCTTTTGGTTATTAATTAGCCACGGCAGACCTATCATTACACGCCGAGGAAAAACACTCTTTAAATTCTACATCCATTGTGTTAAAGCCACACTATTAAAGCAACAAAAAAGCAAGATGCTTTGCCAGCTCAATGGATTAGCAAGGATATAAAAAGCCTTTCACAACGGAGTCACCAGTTCAATTTCTTTCCATCTCAAAAGGTAATTGAAAATCATTCCCATCAAATAGTGGTTGGTGGCCCCCATCAGAATGAGTTTCTCTAGTTCTCAGGCCAGAACGGATTGCTGCATTACAGACAGCTGGCAATGAGCAAACTGCACTTTCTCACTTTCTTTATTTTATTTTTAATTTGCCCTGAAGCTGGATGTGATAAACGTTTTTGTTACAAACCGAAAGCTTTTATTCAAGCCTGTACAAATAAAAACTCTAAAGCGGAGCATGAGGATACAGCTTAAATCCCATCGGTCATGGCCCTGCTGACTTACACATACTACCCACCAGCATCATTCGCTGTGCAGTCGGGTAAGATCCAGAGAGGTTACTGTTAGAATGGCTCTGGCAGCCAAAAATCAGGAAGGGATGAGGCCACCCCAATACAAGCCTGCTTTCAAGGCCTCAGAAGAGACGTCTGGCTTTTTAAAATTCAAAGAGAAAAGTCCCAAAAACCTTGAAGTATGTCTCTCCAGAGGGAGAACGGTATAAACTCTGGCTGGAGTGAAGACTTTGATCCTCATTTTCATTCGGATGGATTCAGAACCAGATGGTAGGAGGCCAACTGATGTTGACATGTTAATCAGTTCTTTGTTATGACGTTCTAGCCCGGGCTGACCTCTTCCATAGTCCAAATCACCGTCTCATTGGAGGTCTATCAACTGGGTGCATGAATTTGAGGGGACACCAGAATGTCACTCTTATCAGACATGTGTGTCACATGTCCTGCCTATGTGCAGGATTGTGGAGTCAGTACACAAAGTTGTCTCCAATTCCAACTCTGACTCCTTAATTTCTGATACCACTGATTTCGATTTTCAATTTGTAATTAGACTTGTATATTTACTATGTTGACTGAAAGCACGTAACATACGTAATTCAAGGCATTTCATCATTGCCATCTTGATTCATCAGGCTACTTTTTGGCACTCAAGTTCGGGTTGAAAGGCTGGATTTTTATCAAAAATCCAGAAGAAAAAATAATCGAATCAGTTCATGTGAAATTGGAAATTTTAGCACATTACAATTTATGTTTTCTCAGACTCAGTACATTTTTACGGACTACAGTAACTTAAAAATTGCTTTCATGTGTACATTCGTTTTGACATCAGCATGTTGACTCCTTTGAAACCAGTTATACGCCGAATTTCTTCACTTTAGATTTAATCTCTGAGTGATACTTAAGAGTCTATCACTCCATCGCATGCTGGGTGAGACTTGAAGCTTCTCAGCGCCCATTTTGCATAGATTCCATACCTCACTGCCATGCAACGTTGATGGTTAAACCATGGCATTAAACATATTTGCTCTTTTCTTTTGTTCTTTATTTCAACTTATGCAATTTCTTGTATTAGGAATTTATTAGTTTTTGCATACCCTTTGGGGTCAGAGTGTAGGGTCAACCATTGTACAGCGCCCCTGGAGCAATTGCAGGTTAAGGGCCTTCCTCAAGTGGCTGGCAGAGTAGGATCTCTTTTGGCAGTAATGGGGATTCGAACCGGCGCCTTATGGGTACCAGCACAAATCCTTAGCCTCTGAGCCACCACTCATGCTTTGATTTCTTGTAATATTAGCTTTATTAGCTGTCATTGTTTACACATGTTTTAAACAACTATTATCATACGCTGATAATCTCTGTATTATTTATGTATTATATTACATATCTATTGACTATATTTATGTATCTAGATTGCAAATACCATAGACTGCATCAATGTTCATATTGCTTACTACACGTCAATATTTCTGCTACTTCGCTGTCTTGTCTTTGTACAATGTCTTGTCTTATTTGTGTTTTAATTTAAAATTTGAATTTTAATTCTATTTTTAATTTATTATTTGCATTTCATGTTGTTACACTGTGGACCCTGAGCTTCGTAATTTCATCTCTCTGTATACTTGTATATGATTGAGATGACAATAAAGTTCGCGTTGACTTTTTTTTTTTTTTTTTTTTTTTTTTTTACTTTTTATGCAGTCAAAAGTAAGCCCTGCTGCAGTTTTTCAGTATGATCTCTCTTGATCAAGTGTGTATGGTGGTAATCACTTGGCCAAGGTTGATGCATCAACCAATGTCTTTAATCAAGTCCATCTCTAGTCTCTCTGTAGGAACAGAAAGGGTGGCACATGAACTGCGTTTGTATTTGTGGTGATCCCCAGGCCACTGCTTTACTTGCTTGGTTAAAATCACGTGGACACCATTCTGCATCCTTGTATCTATGGGTGGTGATCACAATATCCTCAGCAAACTGCAGGTAAGCGAGTTATTCGCCATCAATGATGATGCCTCTCTCTTCCCTAAAGAGTTCTTTGAAAATTTCTATTTGGAAAAAAAAAAAATCTACTTGAGGTACCACATAGTTGTCATATAGAACAGAAAATTCTTTGTGCACACCAACTGTGCAATAATTTGGCTGGGCTAATAGATGGCGCTAGTAATGGCTAGAAATATTAAAGGAAGTGTTAAAATATTGATTACAAAATTATACTAAAACAAACCCAAGACTAAAAAGTAAATATAAACATTTTAAAAACCACGCTTAAGTTAAAAAGTGTACTAAAAAGTAAAAAATAAGTCTCTCGTACATCACTCGTAAAATAAAAGTGTTGCGTTTTTTGAGTGTTGATTGATGAATAGCACTTACAAAACACAATACTTCACGCTTTTATTTTACGAGTGATGTACGAGAGACTTATTTTTTACTTTTTAACTTAATATAAAAGTGTGGTTTTTAAAAAGTATTATATAT
>JANRMT010062840.1:54482787-54494161 GCA_026402145.1 Polypterus bichir lapradei | reverse complement strand
TAGATAGATAGATAGATAGATAGATAGATAGATAGATAGATAGATAGATAGATAGCATACTTTATTAATCCCAAGGGGAAATTCACATACTCCAGCAGCAGCATACTGATACAAAACAATAAAAACAATATTAATTAAAGAGCGATAAAAATGCAGGTATAACACATAAACCAAACACCCAGGAATCCCACCAAGATAAAAGCGAAGTTGCTGTAAGAACAGTAGCCTCTCCATTTATAATGCTGAGTGCAGCCCCCCAGCTGCATAATCAGATGGCCCCGCCCACTTGGGCTTCACCATCAGAAGATCAGGCAAATAAAACTACATATAATCGTAATGTAATAAAAAAAGCAAAATATTAATAACACATAAACATACAGTATATAAAAATGCTGAGAGAACACCACAATGACAGAATTAATAACAAAATATAAAAAAATTAGCAAACACACAGATCTCTGGTCCTCAAATAAAGGAGGTTCATATACAGCACACTGGACGTGTCCACACACACATTTGTTTTAAGTAGGAAAAAATACCACGCCACAGTGAGGACCTCATCAATGTAGCTTTGGAAACATTGGCATAAGGAGGTAACAGCAATGTCTGAATATGGGCAGAAGTCATGAGTGTTCGAGGATCTCTGTGTTTGCCGGTAGCAGACATCGCTGCCTTAGGGGTTCTTTTTTCAGGCCCTCGCGGTGTGTAGCACAGGTCAGTGTGTGCAGACACTTGTCAGTCTCTGCCACGCATTCATTCTCTTTTCTGCACTTAACGCTCAGCAGATGGCACTGCCGTTCATCGTCTTCTTCACATGAGTGGCCTCAACAATGTGCTTCACGCTCAACAGATGTTGCTGTGGTTCTTTTTCTTTCTGCCATGTCACCTCCTCAAAGACACAACCGCTGATAACTTCATGGAGGTTTCTGGAAGTCACTTTTTTTGAGTCATCAGCACACATCACATCATAAACTTTTCATTAGGCCCAAAATGAAGGTTCTAGAGCCAGTGGTTCACAAGTAATCGCATGACAGAAACAGCCCTTAGCATTTTATACATAGAGATATTTGAGAAAAAAAAATTGAAAAGTTCATTAAATAGAAAAGAAACACTTTAGCCAGGGAAAGAGTAATCGCAGAAACATCACAGGCTGGAGTCTGGAGGACTAGTTTTTGAATAAGTTTTGACTACAAATAATGTGAATTAGAAAGGGTTGTGGACAGTTTGCGGAACGCTTTGTCGCCTGTGTGGCTGTAACAAACCCCCAATGCGTCATTTATAGGAGATTCTTCAAAGGGACCAATTGACGACATTTTGCAGCAGTTGTCCAAGAGGAAAAGCAACAAGGGCTCTTCTCCAACACAACGATATACAGGAGAACAGCATTATAATCGGCCAACTCTGCAACGATTACGAGTCATGAAATATGCAAAATTAGGCCATGAGCAAAAAGAAAAAGTAGAGTAAAACATTTATTTTCTGCCAAAGTCATGTAAGCCTGTAAATTAAGCAGAAAGAGTGGAATTTTGCTAATTGTATAAAAACGACTCGTGGTCCTTGGTCTGCAGCTGGCAACTGGAAATCTCCACTAAGCATTTCAGTCACCGGCCAGCCCTAAAATAGCTCTCACATTGGAAACAATTACATGCCCTTTTCATATGTGCCTCGTCCTTCTGCACTGGCACACTAGCTAATGCATTTATTTATTTTAAAAAATGCCCTGCAGCCGCCTGCAGGAGGACATTGCAACCTGAATTTGAGTGCTAAACTGTGAATGTGATAAAGAGGAAAGAAATGGAGATTGATTTTCCAGGGCAGGCGTTTCAAAGAGCAAACTACAATACAAAGTCTGTCAGCTTCTCTCTCCAGCAGCAAGAGCTGAAAAAGTTTTGATATGGCCCCCTGCCACTGACTCTGAAGTCGCATTACGTTAAAGTGAAAATGGCTAAACTGATAAGAAAATGTATAAACAGTGCCATCAGTTTATTTATGTTGCAGCCCTGTGCTAAAATTATTTAATTTTCCCCACATCATGCAACACTCAGTACCTCAGAATTCCCAAAGTGCTAAAAAAAAAAAAATTCTTAAAATCCTGTTATTAAAAAGAAAAACCTGAAATATCCCACTGCCACAAGTATTTAGGCCCTTGGTCTTGGCCCAGGGTGCATCCCATTCTATTCATCACTGAGATGTTTCTGCACCTTGTCTGGAGTCCACCTGTGCTCAGATAATTGAGTGCACCTGATTAGGAGCAGCACTCAGCTGTCTGTAGATCAGGGGTGGGCAACGTCAGTCTTGGAGGGCCGCAATGGCTGCAGGTTTTCATTCCAACCCAATTGCTTAATTAGAAACCAATCCTTGCCAGTCTCAGAATCTTATTGAAATTTACAGCTTGATAGTCTGCAATGCCTAAGCGAAGGTTTATGGATGTGGTGAGAGAGGACATGCAGGTGACGAGTGTGACAGAACAAGAGATATGGAAGAAGATGACCCACTGTGGCGACCCCTAAAGAAAGTAGCCGAAAGAAGATAGCCTGCAATGTCAGGTTCTTATATTGTAGATTTTTTTTTCCCTTTCCAAGGATATTATTCAAATGATTTGAAGCCTAAATCAGATCATTTTCAGTCTGACGCATTTTTCTCTTCATTGTTTTATTAAACTAAATGGTGCAGGATGAAGCCACACAGGTGTAAATGGAAATAAGTTCAATGGAGAACTGCCGGCTCCTTTGTCATCTGTGACTCTAAAGAAATCCAAATCATATTATGTGATATCATCTAGTGTTAAATTCTGCTTCATACTTGTACATTTTTTAATTTTTATACTGTATTGAGGATTTGTTCTGTTCTGTGTATTGTATTGTATTGTATTGTACTGACCCCCTTCTTTTTGACACTCACTGCACGCCCAGCCTACCAGGAATGAGGTCTCTCTTTGTACTGCCTTTCTGGAGGTTTCTTCAATTTTTTCCCTTTTTTTGGGAGTTTTTCCTTGTCTTCTTAGAGAGTCAAGGTTGGGGGGCTGTCAAGAGGCAGGGCCTGTTAAAGCCCATTGCGGCACTTCTTGTGTGATTTTGGGCTCTACAAAAATAAATTGTATTGTATTATTACTAATAAGGAGCTATTAAAAACAATGAATGTATGTAGCCGTCTAAGAGTGAAATAAACAATTAATGGTGGGGGTCCTTAACAAGCAAGACCACTAAAATGAAGCATCAAAATGTCCCCTGAGCACTAAGTGCTTCATCAGCAATAACTGGATTGGAACCAAAACCTGCAGCCACTGCAGCCCTCCAGGACTGGCACTGCCCACCCCTGCTCTGGATGGTTCCACAGGTTAGCTAAAACCAAGCCATGAGGTCAGAGACAAATCTGGAGAAACGCTAAAACAATCAGCATTTCACTTTTCTTGTGTCTCCTTGGAGTTCTACATACAGTAAACGTTTTATATCAAGGACTTCAAATCCAGGATTTGTTTTGTTCTGAGTTAGTTTGAAGGTTGTTAAATTATTTCTGCGTCTTTTCTGATACCATTCTGTTTTTCACAAGTGCTGTTACTATGTGTGTTTGTTGCCATTATATGGTGGCCTGGTGGCCTGAGTGTATGAAACAAGCATGTCAGGGGACCATGGCGGATGAGAGCAGGCGCAGATTTTTAAGAACAGTGCGGCTCAGATTCTGTGAGTGTAGGTGTGTGGTGGGAGGAAAGCCGAACAGTCGTGCAGTGCTTAATGGAGGGAAAAACGGATGATTGCTCATTCACGTGCATGAGCGCAAACGGCACAGCTATCTGTCATTAATGGCTTGTAAGGGAAGCACCTACGCTCACAGGGCTATAAATAAAAAAGTCTAAGTGAAACAAAAACGAGGAAAAGACAAAGGGAAGGAAAATCAAGGAGACGAAGAGAGGGCAAGAGCGCAGTGAGGACTTTGTTGTGCTGCCCACTGTGTCACCCTTGAGATATGGGCCTACGTTTCTTCCCAAGCTGCTTGCCCAGTGGGTCTTCCCTAAGACTCCCACCTTTGCAGGTTTGCTGGTGATGGAAGGTACCGTAGCGAGACTTAAGGAGTGCAGTTCTTTAACGTTTAGCGTACTGATCTTGAGCTTTGATTGTGGACAACAAACGCTGGGTTCTGCATGGGCTTTTGTGAAAGATACAATGGATCTCTGGTTTAGAATTGTTTTGGTCTCATACATTCCCATCTCCCACCTGATTCTTTCTACGCAGAACATAAATGAGAATTTAGAGAGCAGTATTTCTTATTTCCCATTCTCCACAAAATCTCACAAAAACGCTGGCAAAAATAAATTTTAGTGTCACGTTTTATAGAGAACATTAATTGAATCAAGACCTGCCTGTTCGCTCACCACTGCTGATCTTTTTCAGATTGGCTAAAGAGTTAGGAATTCTGATGCCGGGACCTAAGTAGTGTGCCGGATCATGGCAGACCATCACTGGCACTACGGTGTACTTTGTACCAGAGCAGAGACCATGAATCCATCAGGAGAAGCCACTCTCTGCCTGCATCTGCGTTACACTGACACACGTCAATGAGCATGGATGTTCCTCCAAGCTGCCAACGCTGATTTCAAGCCATGCTCAGCACTGAAGGTGGCAGCTGCAACTGAGAATTAGGTTACATTGATTTAATCACCTGCCGGCATCCAAAGCAGCTCAGCCAACATCCATGTTTACTGAAGGGGAAAAAAGAAAGAAATAAACGAGGAAGAAAGCAAACACATTACACTCGCCAGTAACCATGGCTTCCATTGCTGGCACTGCCCGGCATCCTTGCTGGCCTTCACGCCTTCTGATTGGGATCAGGCAGTTAGTCTGATGAAAGCATAGCATTGGCAGGTGGCTTTTCTGATTAGCTCTGATGAAAGTAAAAAAAAGTTACTGAAACTGCAGCCACTCAATTAAAAATCTAGTAAATACTTGGAGGGGACAAGGACACAAGGTAAAGGAGAAAAGTGGAAGCAATGGGGGCAAGACACTTCCTCAGTGCAGGGCATTAAAACTGGTCATCTCTGTCTGTCCACCAAGAATATCACCTAAGCATCTCCGTAATTAGCCGTGGTGCAAATGTCCTGCACTTTATGATCACAAGGCCATTATGCCCTGGCACTAATTGTTTCATTAACTGCCTCGTCAGCGCCAGCTGCGGATGGCCACCTTAATTATGCAGCCGCTTTTCTTTCTTGATTAGTCTGCAGCACTTCGGCTTGCGAGCCTCTCCAGGCACACCAGAAGCCAAAGCGGTGACGACACTTTATTGAAAAACCTAGTTTGCAAATCAAATCGACAGTCGCTGATGCCCTCTTTGATAAAATGGGCACCTACTGTATGTTACAGGTACATGAAGATGGGGTTAAGTCAGTCAACAAGTGGTAAATGAGCCAGTGAGGAAAGTGCAAAGTCACCAGACAAGGAGCAAGGACAGCCAATGATCATGGCAAAGCAAGTGGAGGCATCTGGGAGCTTTGGCAGCCCATCCTCCCCGTGACGTGGCTGTCACTGGGAGTGTCACCAGACTGGTTACACCATCTGGCCACGAGGCTCTATGTGTGGCCACCATTCAATAAAGGATTCTGGTCTGGGTTAATCCGATTCAGGGGCTCTGGACACTGGAGCATACCCTGGCAATATAATATAATATAATATAATATAATATAATATAAGGATGGTCTGTCTGTCGTGTGATTACTCACAAACTACTGGGACTAGAACCTTGATCTTGGTTTAATCAAAAGCTTATGACCAGATGCATTGTGGAAATTTAACAAATTTGAAGCAGCAGCAACTTTGGCCAAGTGACACATTGGTCATGTGTTTTTTAAGGCAAAAAGGCAATTACGTAATGAAGACAGAAAAAGAATAATCACAAAAGATCCCGACACACACCGATCTGGAAATTCTAAAAAAATTAGGTTGCAACAAACTGTTGTCAAAACAGTTTATTATAATAGAAGCACAGTCTTGTAAGTCCATCTATTGATACTCCCTCAGGACATGGTACATGTGGGTTCATAATTCATAATCCAAAGTATGTTTTGTGTTTTTTGATCATCAAATGTGTCAAAGAACTCTAATAAAAAAGAAGGAAAAAGAAGAGCAGCAACATTTGCTAAGCATCAGGCACATTGTGGAAGGTGCATAAGACAGAGCAATTGAGCAGCAGGCAGACATGAAGGCTCCTAGGCAATATAATATAATATAATATAACATAATATAATATAATAAGGTCTGTGTGTTTAGTCCCTCTGAGCAATCTGATTGGTCACATTGGCTTTGGTGATGTGATGAAAAAGGGAAGTGCAAGTGTGAGATGCATGATGAAGAGTACAGCTGCACGTTCAGAGAGTTGCCTTCAAAGACATCAATTATAAAACTGGACAGGAGGTTGCCTCAAAATAATCACAGAGTCTGAGAAGCAGGCTTTACTGGAACATGCTTGAGAGCTGGAGCACTGCTTAAGAAACATTCACACATGCACAAACAGAGAAAAGGAGCTGAGCATATATGCAGGACAAAAGATAGAATAATTAAAAATATTTGCTATTATCTGTCTTTGACAGGTACAGTGGGTAGTAATATATACAATGGTAAAACTCCTGGTGTTCATGTCTGGGTGTAAAGCTGTCCAATGTCCACAAGAGGGCAGCAATATCTGATGAACAAAGGCAACACGACACACAAAGAAAGAGGGATGGAAGGGCTAGCATACCAAACTTACTTTTTTACTTTTGTGTCCATTTTAATAATATAATATAATATAATATAATCAATGTCATGAGTTCAAATCCCTCACACAGTCATCATCGGTGTGAATGTCACTAATAAAACTTAATGCCGGGCTTCATGGTGCCCCTCAGAGTTATCATGAATGAATGTAGGGGTCAAAGTGACACCACATCTGCCACCCTCACTGTTGCCCCAACCGTTCTTCCTTGAAGGGTTTAGCACAGACCAATAATTTGAACATGTCACTCGACACTGGCCTTGAAACCTCCGACTCCCCTACACATGAATATTTACCCAACTTGCCATGTTTGTCAGCTAAGCCTTCAACAGCTGCAGTGTAATAGACGGGTTTGCCTTGCAGAGTGCTACAAACACTGTTAATGATAAATGAAAAAATAAACGCTACGTTAGCCATTTATTTCTTGGTATGCTTTATGCTAATTAAGTCTAATTAAATTTTAACCAAGCTGCATATTACTGTAACTTACACGAAGATAAATATTCTTTATTTAGACAATATAGCCATTCCTCGTCAGCGTCAATTGGAGACCTAATGAGATTTTTTTCTTTTAATTTATACAATATCAATTTCACACAAACCTGTTAAGACCACTTTAAGGAGCACTGGTGGGTTCCCAGTTCTTTAAATCACAGTCTGTCATTTTAAGGGGGTGATCCCTGTCGGAGTGTTCAGGGTTCATAAGCCTTGCTTGGGGCCCAGCAATGATTACAAAAATTATTATTGAGTAGTTGGCAGAAGGTTTTAGAAGTTTTAGTATACAAAACCGTTTATATAAATGATGCCTTCAGGAAGCCTTCAGACCCCTTCATTTTCCTCACATATTGTTATGTTGCAGGCTAAAATTATTTAAATTCTTATTTTTTTTACTCATCAAGCTAAACTCAATATTCTAAAATGACAAAGTGAATACAGGAGTTTTTAAAATGTATTAAAAACATAGAAGCAGAAAGGAGATTGTGATATACATAACAAGCTGGGCAAGTTTTTATGATACCAAGGTATGTGGATTGGCAGATAACTAAGAATCACAGAGGGACTTGGACAGCATGCACAGGCTTGGGCAGATGTGTGGCAGATGAAGTTTAATGTCAGTACATGTAAAGAATTACACATAGGAAGTAGAAATGTGACGACTGAACACACAATGGGAGGTCTGAAAATTGAAAGTCCACCTAATAAGAAGGACCAGGGAGTCGTAGTGGACTTGTCACTGTCACCTGCCAAGCAGTGTTCAGAAGCCATTATGAAGGCTAACAGAATGTCAGGTTATTATATAGCGCCTTGATGTGTGCAGTACAAGTCACAGGACGTTCTGCTGAAGCTTTATAACACACTGGTGAGGACTCACCTGGAGTCCTGTGTGCAGTTTGGGTCTCCAGGCTACAAACAGGACAAAGCAGCACTAGATAAAGTCCAGAGAAGAGCAACAAGGCTGACGTTTTCTGTCATTGTGGGTTATTGAGTGTAGATTGATGGTCACAAATAGTAACTTTATCCATTCCAAATTAAATCTACAGCTCAATAAAGTGTGCAGAAAGTGAAGGCATCTGAATAATTTCTGAATCCAGTCTGTTTGAAAGACTGATGAAAGGTGCTCTGTAACAGACAGACACACAGATAGATAGATAGATAGATATTTATTTCAGTTCAGTTTATTTTTAGATGGAAATGAAATGTATAACACAATAAAGTGTGCAGAAAGTGAAGGAGACCAAACACTTTATGATCCACTGTTCTTGGCAGGAATTTTTTGTGGTAAACCTTTCACGGTATATGCTATTTCAGCGTGCAACTCAAATAATAGCCCCCTCATTCACACCAATGCTCTCTTCTGGTTTACTTTGTAATGTGCTTTGCCATAATACTCAAAGTGAAAGGCACTATATGAAATGTATTTTTTGCTCATAGTATACAGCTCGTATTTATCACTTACTCATCCAGTGGGGTTGCAGAATGTAAAGGGTGCCAAGTATTTTCTGAATCCACTGTATATCATTTCAGGGTCAGCGTCTATCACGCCAGCAGTAGTTAGGAAGAAGATACCAACCATGAAGAGGAGGCCAGTCCCCACACTCATTAAAAAAGGGTCAGCTGAGAGCCTCCAATTGCCGTGAACTGCATGCATTTTCACTAAGGGATGGAACCAAAGACAACCCCAGCAAGTCCATGCAAACACTGTTAGACTGTGGCAGTGTGACTCTATGGCTAAGGAAATGCCCACAAGATTGCTGGTTTAATTTCCACATCAACTCCCGGTGTGACCCTGAGCAGATCACTTAAAGACTGTGTTACTTCGCTGCTCTAATAATATTCCAGTTAAGATATACTTTATTATTTACAGTCAATTTATTTCTACACATTTAAAGGAATCCGTGACCCAAACCCTTTAGCTTGTTGGCACCTCTCTCCCAAACACTCAGAGATGCTGCTGTTATTATCCCAAGTGTTTATTTAGCAGACCAACTCACAAAAACAAAAAAATCAATATATGATAAATCCAAGTGTTTAGGAATAAAGTCGAGTGGTAACAAGCAATGGAGGTGAAATTTTAAGGTTGAGCCTTAAGGTGAGTGCCCACAACACAAACCCTTATCTGGTAAGGTGTGCCATTTAACTGCGAGTTTCACAGCAATAAACAAGGAAACAACAAATGGAAAGGGAATAATCATCTTTAATGGAAAAAGAAAAATACACCAAGATGTGTCTGAAAACAGCAGTGGGGGGCCCGGCGCACACAATGCCGGCAAACACTCAGCATTCCGCCTGTCAGGTCTTTAATATTAAGGTTCTATTGGGAAGTCTCTAACGGGCCTAATGATATGCTAAGCGAGTTCTCCACTTCTGCACAAATTTCAGAATAATGGTCTTATTAATGCCAACTGAACACAACTGGAAGGAAAGTAATTCCACCGTGCAGTATAAAGATTTGCAGCTATTAGCATAGTGAATTATTACCCCTTTTACAGACGCTCACGGCACACATGGCAGCCATAAGTTACCGCTATGTAAATATAACTTTAGTAAAAGGAAATGAAGCAACTGACAAGTGTGTCGTCGATTACTCCCTCGACAAAGCATCAGTCACACAGACAGGCGGACAGGGGCTTCACTCATTAAGTTGCTGCTGGCCACACTGCACAGGGCGAATGCAGGCTTTGCACACTTTTTAGCAATCCATCCATCCAACCAATCCATTTAATGCAATTCAGGGCATTATCCTACAATGTGGCACCAGGTCATTGCAGGAGGCACTCTGTCATTCACCTACCCATGTCAGAATTTTCCTTTGCTGACAATGACCTCACATGATCCAACCTTTTTGTAACAGAAATCCTCAACTTTGGCCAAGAACCCCTGCTGCCTAGTGTTTGGAGACAACCACGAGTGACGCTGGCTCTCCTAGTGTCACTTTTCTAAACCAATCCAATGCATCATGAAGGCGGAGCTCAAAGCAGGGGCGGGGATTCTGAACTGCAGAGAGCAGATGTTCTAGCTGCATTTGTCCAAAGTTCTCAAACGTTCTGCAGCTTCAGCTTATTTCATGAAACAATTTGGGCAAAAGTGTGACACGTATTCAAGTAATTCCATAGTCCAAGTGTCTTTGTTTTAAACATTTTAGCAAAATTCAAAGCAAAACAGTTCATAAAAAATTGACATTACAATAAAGGCAAGTTCTTGTTTAAAGAAAGTTCTGTTTAAGGCCTCCTTATCTTGTTTCACTTCTCTCTATACTTTCAAATGTTCAGATCTTTATAAAACATTTGTATGGCGATGTTCTGCTTGTAAGCTAATCTAACAGTCCATGCTTCTAGCTGGCTTAATTAGCACTCTGATTTTACAGGAATTGCTACAAAAGTTAATTTACATGCTGCTTTACAGAGTAAAAGATTATACCGAAGTAACTACAGTAAGTGAAATGAATATTACATTCAAATTAAGCAGACACTTGTGTGAATTTAACACTAACTTTCTAAGATTGGCTTTAACAGAGTTGAAGTCTTTATCCTGGTCTGACAGAGAGCAGGCTTCTGATTTCGATAAATTCTCTACAGCTGAGACATCTCCTGAGAAGCCCCCCCCATTAAACATTTAAATGTGTGATGTATCAGTGGAGAGCACAATGTGTGTTAGAAACAAACATAACCCGTTGTAAGGGAAGACTCTTCTGTAAAATCAGATTATTCATTGGCATTTGAAGACATCAATGGACTAGCAGTAAAAGAGAACAATACGTTATTGGCTGTTCTTCACACAGCAAAGAATTTACAGTAAATAACTGGAGAAAATGTTGCCAATAAGATCCTGTTAAATTGTTGGTAATTATTATAAAAAACAGTTACAGTATATGGCTAGGTTTGAGTGCACAGCGTCTTCTTGTCCTTGTATAGGGTGGTCCAGATCTAATTATGCAATTTTCATTACGCTATAACTTATTAAGTTTATTACATAGAAAATCACCTGAAAAATCCCGGACCATCGAGAAGTGTGCGGACTGACAACATGAAGAATCGTCTTCGCGCCGATCTGGAATCATCCCCGCATAAATCAAAGTCATCCAGACAATCTGGATCTGCATAATTAGATCTGGACCACCCTGTATATATAT
>JANRMT010062840.1:54385102-54477835 GCA_026402145.1 Polypterus bichir lapradei | reverse complement strand
GAGACAGAGAGAGAGAGAGAGAGAGAGAGAGAGAGAGAGAGAGAGGATTAAGCTGTGATAGCTTTAAGATGAGCAGCGAGTTGGTCCCTAAAGCCAAAGTTGCTAGACCAGACCTGACTCTTTCTGTGACCCTGAATGAGTTCCTGTGGCTGGCAGTTGCCCCCATTGTAGACACAGCTGTACTTCCTTTGTGAGTTAAGCAATTCTGTGAAAATTATGGCTACTTCAATGCATGTAATGTACTAGGTGAAGTGCCACCCATGAATGCCTCACTGTGGGATCAAGGGGAGACTCCAGATGGCAGAGCCCTGGGCCCCACCTGACCCCAGCCCTTCTTCATTCCATGTCTGAACACAGCCGTCGATCCTACCATGAGCAGCCGCATCACTCTCCTTAACCAAGAAGGCAAACTATTTGCTTTAGATTAGCTGGCATTTGTCGACTATATAAACTGGAGCTTGTCAGGAGAAGGCAGAGCAGACGCTTCTTATTGACTTTCCCGTGACAAAATGAACACTTCTTAAGATGCAAGGTCATCCCCGGGTTCTTTGAAAAGCCTTGACAAATATGCAGAGACTTACAAGAGCAAGCAGATTTCTATCAGATCCATCTCTTTGTTTGCTTTAATCCCACAGCTTGAAGTGGGTCAGGCAGGGGCCAGTGCCGTGCTGGCTTGTCAGAAAGCGGGACCCGGTAATATGCACTGCTCAGGAGTGGCTGAAAGGGGGCAATATTGGGGGATAAGCAGGCAAGGCGAGTCCAGAATAAATTTGCTTAGCAGACACTTTTAGCTAAAGCAACTTACAAAAGAGGTCAACATAATGGATGGAACCTGTCATGAAAGACTGTTTAGGAACAGGTGTGATAGGACAAGGGGACAAAACGGATCACCACAAGTGAAGACTTCAGAACAAAACACAATTTCACAGTTAAAATATCCTCATCTCATCTTCTCAAACTGCTTTTTCTGGAGATGGGGTCCCGGTGGCAGCAGGCCAAGCAGGTCAGCCCAGACTTCCCTGTCCCCCAGCTACAGTTCTTCCTGAGGAATTCCTAGCCGTTCCCAATTCAGCTTAAAGATACAAGTCCTACAGTGTGCCCTGGGTCTGCTGCAGGGTCTCCACACAGTTTGACATGCCAGGAGCAGCTCTAGGGGGAGCTTCAGAGGAGCAGCAACTCCACTAACATATCAAGCAGTGTCAGCCCAGCCAACCTGCGAAGAATCATCAGTTCTGGGATCTACTCGTGATCTCACACTGCCCATGAGCAAAGGTCAGGACAGGGATGAAGACTGACCAGTAAGTCAATGGACCGGTGCATCACCCATAGAACAGCTTGCCGTGGCTCCAGTCCACTTGTCAATCTCACATTCCCATTCTCCATCACTCGTGAACAAGATCCTGAGATGCCTGAACTCCTACACCAAGGGCAATTGTTCCTCACTCACCTGGAGAGAGCAAACCCCTCTTTTCCAAGAGGGAACCTTGACCTGCAGACTTGGAGGTGCTGATCCTCATCCTGGAAGGAAATCACTTGAGTGTCTGCTAAAGGTCATAGGCAGATGAGTCAAAGAGGGCAACATCACCTGCATAAAGCAACAATGCTAGCCCCTCTAGCCTCCAGCACCCTGGCATATGCCTTACCTGGGAGGCTGAGAAGTGTGAACCATCTGTAGTAGGAACACACACACTGGTCACCCTTCTTAAATATGGGGACCACCACAGCAGTGTGCCATTCCAAGGGTGCTTTACCTGCCTTCTACGTAAAACAGAATGGACGTGGTAACCACGCTATCCCAGCAATGTTCAGTTGACATTTTCCAATAGACATTGTTGAGACAGCGTGGTTACAAGAACCTATCAGAACCACCATCTATCAGACAGAAATTCACAGTTTGTAAACACAATTTAGATGGAGGTGGGCATGGGCTTAGAGCTATGCACAAAGAAAGTCTAAATTGAGAATTCATGCCATGCAGGGATGCCATCACCAGATGCCATTCACAAGCACACCTGAGTGGGTGAGAAAGAGCAGAGGACCTCACAAAATAATACAAATGAATTCAGAATATGCCAGTATTTTTAATGGATGGGTTGGCAGGGTGCCGGTCTAGCTAATTTGATATCCGGGGACCAAGCCAAGGAGAGGGCGGATGGCAGGTGTGTTGTTTAAGTTCAGTATTTAGAATATTGCCATCTATGGGTCTGATGTGGTTCTGCAATTCGATGAAATGCGTTATTGATCATTTGACTTAATAATAAATAATAACGCATTTTATTTATTCGTAGGCACCTTTCTAAACACTCAAGGACACCGAACAATAGATAAAACCACACATTACAAACAAAACTAAAATACAAAACTTGTCACCATCGAATGATGCAATCAATAGTAACTGGTAGGAAGAAGCCTGGCTATGTTTATTCACTCAGCCCTCCTCCATCTGTTTTCTGTTCAAAGCACTCAAAGCATCGCTGTTTTGTTCTTCTGTCCTTATTATACACAGTGTGTAATTTGACAGGTAGCCTAAATTCATTCCTTTTTCCTGGATTGCTGATTCCCAGTATTCACAGCTGCTGCTGCTGCTGTTGACAACATTCACAAGCGCTTCAAGCACTCCAGGGATGAATACACATTATAGGAAGAGTCCTCTTCATTTCAGAGAGGGTCTAAAATTATGAGAATATGTATAAAAAAAAATGGCCTCCACAATTAAGAGCTTTAGAAATGCTTGAGGCAAAGTAGACATGTTGTGCCGTTTTCTTTCCCATGCAATATAAGGTGGTCATGTCAGTCTGATGTAATGAAACAGTTCAATGGATACTGTATAGTGCCTTTTACAGTGAGGTCTCTCACAGAATTTTTCAAGACGTTCAAAAACAGAGTCAAAACTGGCCTGGCTTTGTAAACTAGTCTTGTGATGGTGTGCACCGTGAAAGGCGCTATATGAAATGTATTTAGAGCACCAGAACTATTCTGACAATCACAGGCCATTTAGCCCAACAAGGTTGATCATCAAAATGAAATGCTCGTTTGTGCCCGAGTGAGTTCCGTTAATGGTTATGAGAGCGTTTTCCGGTTTATTTAACAATATTTGAGTAAAAATATGCGTGTTTTAAAGGTCATGAACATACGACTGGATGACTTAACATTTGAATTATGTGATAAGTGAGATTTTCTTCTCGGAAATTTTTGGTATTTGCTGTTCTGACAGCTTGGTCAGAAACTTTGTTGTGTTCATTCTTCATGAACATATGGGCTTAAAATTTCTTCTCAACCAACTCTACAAACCACATTTAAAAAAATGCAATCATTGGATGGTGTGTTCCAGGCTGCAGCCATGGAGTAGCATCCTCCTGCCCCGCATGGCTATGAGGACTAATACCTGGTCTCTGTCGACTTCTTCTAAGATGGAATCTCCAATGCCTGGGTGGTTTCTGTGGTCTGGACCAAGCCCAGGATGGTACACAGGCCTCCCGTCTGGGCTGTGGACCCAACCAGTTATCAGACAAGAGGAAAACATTAATAAACCCCAAAGAGCATCTCTGCATCCTGCTGCACTTACCAATGGTCATCTCTCGTCTTCTTGTTCCTTTCATTATAAAGCACCTCATTTCCAGCATAGGCAGAACACTCACAGTGTCACAAAATGCCTTTCACAATAAACAGTTTTACAAGTTGCTGCACAAAGCAAGAAAGAGTACCAGAACTTTAGTGAACAGTCAGAATGGCTTCAGACGAGGAAGGTTGTGTTTCAGTAACATGATGGAATTTCCATGAGAAAGCAACAAAAGGATATGACAAGTGAGGTGTATATGATTTCATTAACCTTGACTTTCAGAAAACATTTGATGGGGCCCCAAATGACACACTGGGCATCAAAATAAAAGAAGTGACATTTCAAGGTGTGGTGTGTAGATGGGTGCAGAATTGGCTCAGACACAGGAAGCAGAAGGTGAGTGTGCGAGGAACCTCATCAGAATCAGCTGATATTAAGTGTGGTGTCCAGCAGGGGTCAGTGCTGGGGCTGCTGCTAAATTGAATTTACTGTATATAAATGATATGGATAGAAATCGAAATAACAAGTAAGTTAAGAGTGCAGATGATACCAAGCAAAATGGACTGGCAGAAAATCGAGAATCCATTGAATCATCACAGAGGGGCTTGGGCAGATTTGTGGCAGATGAAATTGAATGTCAGTAAATGTTAAGAATTACACATAGGAAATCAAAATGTGAGGAATGAATACACAATGGGGGACTGAAAATGGAGAGGGACTTGGGAGTCTTAGTGGAGTCGACACTATCACCTGCCAGGCAGTGTTCAGAAACCATTAAGACGGCTAACAGAACGCCCTGCTGTGTAGAGGTATAAGTCCAAGGAGGTTATCAAGTTCTGGACACATTTCAGGGAGAAGTAAAGCAAACCGGAGGCATCCGACCACAATTTGGTGGGACACAGCAAAGGGTTTGAATAATTCCAGGGAAGAAAGATTTCTTTGTGATTTTCAACAAATTTGCAAACCTTTTCCAAAACAATATTTTTGCTTTATCTTTATGGTTTATTGAGTGTAGACTGATTAACAAAAATGACTAACGAAGTCTACAACATAATAAAGTGAGCTGAAAGTGAAGGGGTCCAGATAATTTCTGAATCCGCTTTATTGAAAAGGTATTTTGCATAGTAAAGCTTTCATAATTAACACCATTCCAGGGTGCTATAAAAATGACAGCCCCCTCACTCACTTCGATGCCCGGTATTCTCCGACGGTCCTCAAACTGAAATACGCTATAGGAAATGTATTTTTCGTAGCTCACAGCTCAGACTTATCACTTGTCATTCACTCAATTCGGGGTCTTACAGCACCTTGAGGGGGATTTGTCAAAATGAGTGGAAGCTTGTAATTCACAATGGCCTTCTTCAGTCTTTTCCATACTTTGCACCCTTGTCCCAAGGTCACCTACTGGTTTTATTTTTCGCAGGGTGCCCCCTGAGGCCCACCTGTATTAACAAGCCTCGGCATTCAACTTGTGACGTCACTAAATAATTGAATGGGACAGTCTGTGCCAGCTTTACCCAGAAGAAAAAAAACAGAAAGACTTTCTAGGGTCCCAGAAAAACCATAAAAGCAATCAGGAAATAAATGGCGTGTCATATCCAGATGCCTGCACCTCTCCCTGCTGCAGTCACGCCCCACTATCAATGAGCTCCCAGGCTCCAACATCTCTCAACTCCCACCACAGTCCTAAACAGCCCTCTTAATTGTGCCCTTTGTTTGTACCTGATGCAAAGAATGGATGCAAAAAGAGGATGAGTGCAAAGGCGACAGGCATTTGAGCTTTCCACAAAGCAGATTTCTTTTTTTTTGTCACTAAATTGCCTCAAATGAAAGGATTACTCAAATGTAATCTCCTTTAAGAGGCAATTTTACACCATTCCTGGCATTTTAAGGAAATACTACTTTATTATGATAGTGTGAGAGAATCTGAACAAACAGGCGCTGGGCTAATTGGGGGAGGGGGTGGCAGGCTAATGGGGTGAGGGGGAGGTAGGGAAGTAGCAAATAAAATTACAAATAATCCAAGGCTTTTTACTAAATGGGGCTAGGGAGTGGACATCATTACTGTAATATTGCAAAGAACATAATAGAAACATGCTGCTAACAAAGAGATGTGTCGTTTGTACATAGAAAAACAGAGGCGCCTCAGAGGGGCGATGTCGAGCGCCATAGGTTTACGGCATCTGTGTGCCGCTGCCTCTCAGCTCCAGAGTTCCAATGGCCTTTCTCAGAGTGTTTTCCTCTTGTATTCCAGGCCAGCAGTTCAGTCTAAGAGGCAACCCTGAACAGAACCAGTAGGAGTGAGTGTGGGCAGATGTGCCACTGTGCCCTGTGATGCACTGCTGCTCATTCCTGCCTTACACCAATGCTGCCTGCACAGATAGATGCCAGCCCCCCACCACCCAACAACTCAGGTGGGTTCAGTAATAAATGGATGGATAGGCAAATTCTTGATCAAGGGCCTTTTACTACACACTACACACTTATAGATGGTGGACCCCATAATCTTGAAAGGAAGATATCCAGTATGGCTGCACTGAACAGTAAAGTCTGTTTTGTGTCTTGTGGTTGCACAAGTGCCCCCTAGTGCTCAAGAATGGGAGAATGGAACTGGTGACCAAACGGAGAGAGGCCCTGGCAGCAGGACACAGGATAGGGTGAGGTCAAATGTAGGCAGGGTTTTATACCTCAGTAAGCTTAACTAGCATCCTAAAACTGCACTGCAAATATATGATATCAATGCATGTTGGTACAGTAGGGGGCAGTAGTTACGCTACAGAAATGAATTAATAAAGGATATCATTACTAGTCACTTGATACATAAATACACATCTAACATTATACAGTCAGTGCCTTCCTTATATGCCAACACTCGGACATCCCATAATGAGAAGGAGGACTATCTCAATGCACGTAGAAAATCTAGGCAATATGGCATAAACACCAATAATTTAATTAAAATTACTACTTTAGATGAACAATGTATTAAAACTATAAAGACAGATTATAGATTAAACAAAAAGTACACACAGAGCGGCGCTAAAAAAAATAACTTCGTTCCTGTTCCAAATATCAATAATGCACATAGTAGTTATCTCTGCCCCTCCGAAACATTAAATATGGCACTATTAAATGTTAGAGCTTTAACTAACAAGATGTTTTTTATCAACGATTTTATGAGTGATAAAAAAATAGATTTTATTGCACTAAGTGAAACGTTGCTTAGCTCAGATGGCGCAGCTGTTTTAATCGAATCTGCGCCTCCGGATTACAGTTTTACTCGTGCAGATCACCAAGGAAAAAGAGGCGGTGGCTTGGAAAACATTTACTCAAGCCGGTTAAAATGTAAAAATGTCAGTTTTGGTAAATTCAAGTCCTTTGAGTATCTCGCCGTTGTTATCCATGGAGATTCTCACATTCTAGTATTATCCGTGTATAGACCTCCAAAATTCAACGCGTCTTTTTTGAGGAACTCTCTGGCTTAATGTCAGTTTTAATTACGAACTATGACACACTCTTAATAGTCGGCGACTTTAATTT
Source organism: Polypterus bichir lapradei (assembly GCA_026402145.1). Taxonomy (NCBI): domain Eukaryota; kingdom Metazoa; phylum Chordata; class Cladistia; order Polypteriformes; family Polypteridae; genus Polypterus; species Polypterus bichir. The sequence continues at coordinate 54,470,736 of JANRMT010062840.1, read as the reverse complement.
TCATATAGATAATCACTGTGACCAAAAAGTAAAATAATTAATGAACCTCCTTGATTCTTTTGATTTAAGACAGCTCGTTAATCAGCCTATACATAAAGCAGGTCATACATTAGACTTAGTAATTACTAAAGGACTAAAAGTTGATATAAAGCAAGTCATTGATATGGGTCTATCAGAACATTTTCTTCTACTTTTTAATATAGAAATAATGATAGAAAACACTCATGAGAAGCATATTGTTAAAAAACGCTTCTTTGACTCATCAGCAGCTTTAAAACTTACAAAAATTCAAAGCAATCAGTCCGTTTATAGTGCCAACTATAATAGTGAAGATAATTTAAATAGTAAGGTGGAAAGATTTAATACTAAGGTGAGAGCTGCTGTTGACATAGTTGCACCTGAAAAGACAGTTAAAAAAATCTTCTAGCATTATTATACCATGGAAGACCCAAAGAGCATTTGATTTAAAGAGAACATGCCGTAGAGCTGAGCGTAAATGGAGGAAGACTAAACAAACTATCCACTATGAAATATTAAAAGTTAAAATAACAGAATACAATAACATAGTCCGTCTTGGAATGCCTCCCAAGTACTTCTAGTAACACCTGTGAGGCTATTGCTGTATTTTTCAATCAAAAAATTAATGATATTAGAAATAACATAGTATATCTCCCCAACACTAAGGATCCTCCTAAACCCCAGCATTCCGTTATAAACAAATTAAACTCTTTCACTAGGATAGATTTACCTGATTTACATAAAATAATTTCTCAACTGAAACCCTCTACCTGCGTCCTTGACCCAATACCAACAAATTTTTTCAAAGAAGTATCGGGCGTGCTAATTGATAATGTTCTTGACATAGTAAGTTCGTCATTAGATACGGGGGTCTTCCCAGACTGTCTTAAGACTGCTGTAGTTAAACCCCTACTCAAGAAAAATAATCTCGACCCCTCGGCTCTTGAAAATTTTAGACCCATCTCTAACCTGCCTTTCTTAAGTAAAGTTCTAGAGAAGGCAGCCATTATGCAGCTAAATGACCACCTCAATAAACTTGCTATTCTTGATAAATTTCAGTCGGGTTTTAGAACAAATCACAGCACAGAAACTGCACTCGTTAAAGTAGTAAATGATTTGCGGGTGAACGCAGACAGAGGCCATTTATCTGTTCTCATCCTCTTAGATCGGAGTGCCGCATTTGACACCATTGATCATAATATTCTTAGAAATCGCCTTAGTCAATGGGTGGGCCTCTCTGGCAGTGTCTTAAATTGGTTTGAATCCTACCTTCCAGAGAGAAAATTATTTGTTAGTTGTGGTAATTACAACTCAAAGACACAGGATATTCTATATGGGGTCCACAAGGCTCTATCCTGGGTCCGCTGCTCTTCTCAATCTACATGCTTCCGTTAGGTCAGATTATCTCAGCGCACAACGTGAGCTACCACAGCTATGCTGATAACACTCAGCTGTATTTATCAATAGCACCTGATGACCCCAATTCTCTTGATTCACTAACACAATGTCTGACTTGTATCTCAAAATGGATGAATAGTAACGTTTTCAAGTTAAATAAAGAGAAACATGAAATCTTAGTGATTGGCAATAATGGATACAATGAGGCTATTAGAAATAAACTGGATACATTAGGATTAAAAGTGAAGACGGAGGTAAAAAGCTTAGGGGTAACTGTTGACTGTAATCTAAATTTTAAATCGCATATTAATCAGATCACTAGGACAGCATTTTTTCACTTAAGAAACATAGCAAAAGTTAGACCTCTTATATCATTGAAAGATGCCGAGAAATTAGTTCATGCGTTTGTTTTCAGTCGACTAGATTACTGTAACGCACTCCTCTCAGGACTACCCAAAAAAGACAAATTGTTTGCAACGAGTGCAGAATGCAGCTGCTAGAATCCTAACTAGAAAAAGAAAATCTGAGCACATCTCTCCAGTTTTGATGTCACTACACTGGTTACCTGTGTCATTCAGGATTGACTTTAAAATTCTGCTTATGGTTTATAAAGCCTTAAATAATCTCGCCCCATCTTATATATCGGAATGTCTGACATCTTATATTCCAAATCGTAACCTCAAATCCTCAAATGAGTGTCTGCTTAGAATTCCAACAACAAAACTTAAAAGTGGTGAGGCGGCCTTCTGCTGTTATGCACCTAAAATCTGGAATAGCCTGCCAATAGGAATTTGTCAGGCTAATACAGTGGAGCACTTTAAAAAAAACTGCTGAAAACACATTACTTTAACATGGCCTTCTCATAACTTCACTGTAATTAAAATCCTGATACTCTGTATATCCAACTCATTATAATAACTATTCATGGTGGCTCTAAAATCTGTACTAACCCCTACTCTCTCTTCTGTTTCCTTTTCCAGTGTCCTCAGGCCACCACCATCTACTAAAAGCAACGTGATGTTCCAACAATGATGGATGGATTAAAAGCCAGAAGTCTGTTTGACCATCAATATCAAGTGACTCTGTGAGAACCCGAACTACAAGGAAGACTATTTCATTTATGTTAGGTAGAATGCCCAGAGGGGACTGGGCAGTCCCGTGGCCTGGAACCTCTGCAGATTTTATTTTTTTCTCCAGCCGTCTGGAGTTTGTTTTTTGTTTTTTCTGTCCACCCTGGCCATCGGACCTTACTCTTTTTCTATGTTAACTAATGTTGTCTTATTTTAATTTCTTATTTTGTCTTTTATTTTTCTTTTCTTCATTATGTAAAGCACTTTGAGCTACTTTTTGTATGAAAATGGGCTATATAAATAAATGTTGTTGTTGTTACTTAGTACAGGACCTATTGTGTCATGCAGCTACAGGACATTTACTGAATACAAGAGGGGTCCAATGTTCCACCCTGCCCCATCTCATGTCCCAGGGCAATATTCTGGAGGAAGACATCTGACCCCACCTACACTTCTTTCTGCTTCACTTCATCTCACATCCTGCGGGTAGAGGAGAGTTACTAATAACGAGAGGGGTCTTATATCCAGCCCCACCCACAATGTCATGTTCCACAGCAGATCTCTCTGCTCCATCTCATGTCCTGCAGCATGAAGATAAGGACTGAAAATGGGAGTGGATTTGTATCTTACTCCATCCACATCAATCGCTGCTTCATTTTCTTGTCCCACAACATGGAGAGGATTACTGAAAACTTTGGGGATGTGATACCCTCCCACATCAGTCTCCACCCCATCTCGTGTCTTACCTCATCCCACGTCCTGCAGATATAGGAGGATTACTGAAAACTAAGGCTTAAACATCTGATCCTGCCCACATCAGTCCCCTCTCCATCTAGTGTCCATTAGAAGACCTTGTCCCATCCTGCATTGACGAAAAGATTATCAAATATGGGAGGGGTCTAACATCTGACCCCCCCCCATCCGATGTCCTATAGTAAGGGGATAGTTCCTAAATAAGAGAGAGGGTCTGAAATTTGACCCAAACCAACATCAGCCCCTAACACATCCTGCACCCAGTGGTATTTGACCAAAAGTGGCATTGTATACTTTAGCCTTACTGAAGTTTGGGAATGTCCCACTTGGCTTTCCTACCTCTCTCCATCCTTCCAAGTTTGGGTGCCATCCCTCTTTGAGGCAGTGGAATCAAAGTCCCCACCTTTAAAATAAAACACCCATCACTGGCAGACAACAGACAGAAATGCAGTTCAATTGTATTTGACATCACTGCCATAATCAGAAGGTGGAGAACATGCACAATACACGACCTGGATGTCTGGGTGTAATTTAATTTGAACAAAAGAGCCACACAGTTGCCTGCCAATCAACAAAGAACCAGTCAAATACCTGGGCAAAGAGGTGAATGTAGGGCAAGGCATTACTAGTGAAAACTGAAATCCAGATGACCACAGCAAATTTCAGAGTTTGCCACAGTATGCAAATGCATCACACCAAGGCTCCTCCCCTCGGTCGCCTAAAGTCAGAATGTTTTGGTCAGCAGCTGCTTTCATGTACAGCAATTCTCCTGCCTGGTATTAGAATTGTGTGCTGAAGACGCCATTGAACGCAAACAGCATCCACAAAATACAACTGGATACCAAAAGAGGAGCTTTGACTGCAGTCCTGATCCTAAAGGATCTTTTACGTAGAATCCAGCAAAGGCCAGAAACCTCCACGTCTTCCACCTGTTTTCAGATTAGAAATGATCAAACAGACCTGCCATAACCCCAGCCCTATCTTTGATACTATCAGCCATCTACTGTGGTTCCTAGGCGCTGGATGACCTCGGCTCCTCAAGGCAAATCCAGCAGGGGAGCCGCATTCAGATCTTCTCTTTCAACTCTGCCTTTGTGTTGCCATGCCTAGCAAAAATATGATGCCTCAAGTTACCACACATAGAGAGAACAGAGGGGACAGATAAGAGATCAACACAAACAAAATCCTAACTGCCTTCCAATAAAAAAAAAAAAAAAAAAAACCCATGAAACTGAAAACTGGTCTGCACTGGTCAAAAGGAAGAGGCCTGCGGCATGGAAAACTCAAATCATTTTATACCTCTAATCAGCTTCCCATCAGATACGCAGAGTAATGTGAATGGCCAAAACGTGTATAAAAGAAACTGAAAATGTGTGGAAATGTAAGTGGAGTATACACACCATCACACATGTGTGCCTGGGAAACAACTTCATGGACTTGTCGACTTGTACTTCCACCCTGAGCCAGGGGTTGGCGTTGCTTTGTGACATTTCTCCTATCATCCCCTCTGCAGTTCCAGTGACCAAAATTTTGAAGGCATATGACATTACATCTAGTCCAGGGGCTCCTGGACCTGCCCATCCTGCCTCACTTCCTTCATAACTGGCACCTCTGCCATCTTTGTCCAGTCTAATGACTCATGTGAAGACATTACTTGCATTACACGTTAAGTGGTGTTTATCATTTTGTTCTTTAATATATGAGGTTTCCCTGTGGGGGACCAACCCTTCATCTTTGTGCTGTGTTTCATTTACAACACACACATACATTTGTTTATTTACAGTGCGTCTGTGTATCGGAGGTTGCACGCACTACATTTACACGTGATGTAGTGGATCTGTGGCATGTGCATTTTATATGAATAAATACATAACACACTCTTGTTTTCAGATGGGGTGTAGGTAGCATGGCGGAGCGGCTCTGGTGGCAGTTGTGAGAGCGGGTAAACCCGCATTGACGTACGCATGTGTGGGACTGACCTATTCTCTCGTTAGTGACGGAGTCATGGTTACTGAACCTGCGACCCACAAGATTTAAAAAATAAGTCGAAGAACGAGAGGTAGGAGAAAAGAAATAATGAGGAGAGAAGATATGGAGATGAAAATAAAGTGAAGATGTGTGTATAGGCAGGCAGTCTGGAACAGCAGCCCCGTGGAGGAGCGTGTGGCCGGCGCTCGAGAAGGCTGAAGAGGGTCACTCCAGCTGAATGTACCTAAGTAGCAGGAGTGACTCGGTACTTGAAGAGAGCTTCTGTGTATGGGTGAGGAGTGGCAACAGGAGTCAAAGGAACAAGGCTCGACATGGCGCGGTGCCCTGCTGGGAGCTCAAGGTGACAGCAGGGACCTGAGCCTGTAATTTTAAAGGTTGGCTGTGCCTGTTGGAAAGACTTCTCCTCTGGCTGTTGGATCCCACCCAGGATAAGCAGATGGGACATCAGTTCTTAGTGGGACGTGTTATGGCTCATTTGTTTTTAGAAGAATTTTCCCCTAAGGGCGCTGAACTTTAATCCTGCTAGATTGATCTCCTTTAAAGAGACATCATTGTACTTTGATCGTGGGATTAAGGGGATGAGGGGTTTTGCAGGGTTTTCTCCTAATGATCAAGCACTGTACCTTATTCCCCCGTGAAGAGCCAATACTGTACGCTTGTCCGGTGAGACTGAGATACAGCAGAAGTCACTAATTAAATGAACGAGGCTCTTTTTCAGCATCCACTGTTATGTGCCCCCATGCAATTCACTCTCTTTGATTGGGGTTAGGGTCTCACCTGAAGACAGACTGCTGTACCATCGACCACCGAAACCAGGGGACAGCCATGGTCACTAATTAAATGAGCATGACTCTTCATGGGCTCCCCCTGGTATGGGCCCACAGGAAGCACACCTTCTGAATTCCCCTCTGGATATCCGGTTTAAATCCAGGATCCTAGATTTGGTAGGCAGCAGTGTTAACCCTCATGCCACACTTACTGTAATTTGGTAACATTTTCCATTTAGAAAAAGAAAAAAGTAAACTGTGACCTTGATTATAAACCACTGGCCTCAAGATGATGAGTATTTTGAGTGGGGCAATGATTTTTATGTCTCCTTGCTGCTACTCACCTGCCCACATATATTCCATGCGCACCAAAAGGTCAAATTAACGTCTTTGCACACACAGGGTTTGACTTAATCAGGGCCTGACAGAGTGGGTCTCCACATAAAATACCTCAGGGGGCCTGTGGAGGCGTTAACAAGAATCGACCGATGACAGCTACAACAAATGCCCTCTCACCTGCCTCCCCGATAACATTCACAGTTTCAGGTTGGAGATGTTTCAATGTGGAATGGCCATCCAAACACAAGTCCTTTTTAAATGTACTCTCTAACAGGTTAAGCACAAAGGCGACAGTATTTTCTGCAAAGTTAATTAAGTCCCAATGAGGAGCATCAGATTCTGGTCTTTTGAAATGTTAATGAATACACAAGCAGGGGGTAAGAAGCCATCCCCAAGTGGGGTCACGAGTGTGTCACTCCGCTGGAGGAGAAGAATGAGCCTCGGCGCGGCAGTCCTGAGAAGCGGCCGCTTTGGTTTGCTTTGGACTTTAATATGTAAAGAAAGAAATGCCGTGATCTGAATGCAAGGACGCAGATGGGAGAAATGAAGGCGAATCCAATTAATCAAGCACTCGTGCGACATTTTAATGTATTATTATTACAAATCCTTTAAACAGGCCCCCAGGACCAGAACACCTGCATTCCCAGGGTTCATTTTTCATACTTTGATGTTTTAACTACAAGTCTTTAGTCAACTTTGTTTCCATGTGCAATACAAATTCTAGGGATGGGGGGGGGAGGGATGGGGGGGTACAAGTTTCATGCTGTAAATAAATTATTCAGAATCACCGTGCCATCCAGAGTCCATAATGGTATCTTGCAAACTCCATATTAAAAACGTTCAACTCCTCCATGACATAATTAGATCAAGAAGCACAAGCATTGCGTAACGTGAAATTCTCAGAAAAGTTTAATCCAATTCACAATTGTGGGTGGACAGCACTGGACACAAACAGCAGCTCCTCTAAGCTGCAAAAGAATGCGGAGTAGCATCTTTTTTTTCACCCAAGTGACAGCACTTTTGAACTGCCACTCAACAATTATGGAGGCACTCAAAAGTCCATGGGGTATCCAAGCCACTCATGAATTGGATGTTATTTAATAGTGATGACCAAACCTCGAAAGGGAGTCACATAATAATAAGAGAAATGTAGCAAAATGTGAAGGGCATTATATTACAGGCAGATATATGGACAGACATATAGATATGAAAGGCAAAATATGAAGAAAGAAAAGTTCTGACTTGGCAGTCACAGTCCCAGTGAGGCATTTTGCAGACGTATTGCTGTTGGTATAAAGGAGCCCACAGCGTTTAATGACGCACTTCTGCTGAATAAATCATTGGCTGAAAGTCCTCAGTGTTGTTGTATCACAGAGAGGATGTGCAGCTTTGTTCATAATGGGGCTCAGTTTTGTTTACATTCCTCCACTACGGCCTCCAGGGGGTCCACAGTGTTTCCCATAACTGAGTCTGCCCTTTTAATTAGCTTGTTGATTCGGTGGGCCTCTCTTAAAGAGATGTTACCAGCCCAGCACACCACACTGGCCATCACTGAATTACAGAAGATGTGAAGGATGTCACTATACACATTAAAGGAGCCCAGTCTTCAAAGAAAAAAAAGAGACTGCTCTGCCCTTTCTTCTATAGTTCCTCTGTCTTCTGAGACAAGTGCAGGCTGTCATTAATGTGGACCCCCTCTACATATCTATTTATTATATAGCAGCTTTCATATCTAGCAATCTATCTATCTTATCTGATGAAATGCACTATACAATAGATAGATACAGATATCTAAAAAACACTATATAGAAAGTAGCTAGAAATACATTAAATGTTTAACAGAAAGATATGAGAGGCACTAAATAAGAAACAAATAGCAAGATGGGAAAGGCACTATATAACAGATAGATATACAGATACACATATACATGTGAAAAGCAAAATATAAAAGATAGATAAGTAGAAAAAGATACAATATAACAGAATATATATAGAAAGAAAGATAGTTTAAGACACTACATAGTTACATAGATATTGTGGACTATAGCCGACATCTTATCCTGGCCAAGAACCCCAAGCCGCCAGATGGAGCCCTCCCTGCAACGTGGAGATGCCCCGAATTCCAGCAGGGCATCATGGACAATGGAGGTTTTATCTACAGTCCTGCTGGATAATGTTGGGGCCGCCAGGGGATGCTGCAGGGAGGCACAGAGATGTTTGTTTTTCATACATCCCGGAAGTACTTCCATGTCACGAGGACAGAAGAAATAAAGTGCTTCCGGGTTGACGAAGAAAAGAAGAGTTTTTGATCTGACCCGGAAGTGCTAAGAAGTCACATGGACTGAGGTTTCAGAAGCACTTCCAGGTCACGGACAATATAAAGGACTGTGGGAGATCCCAGAGTTGAGCTGAGCTGGGAGGAAGGGTGGTAACGCGTCTGGGAGAGTGGAGGATTTATTGATTAGTGATTGTATTGTAGATTATTGTATGAGTATTGTGGAGTGGAGGATGCTATGTGCACTGTACAGTTTGAATAAAAATTATATTTGGACTTTTATCTGGTGTCTGGCTTCTGATCAGAGGGTTCAAGGGGACGACAGCACCCCCTATCTGTCACAATAGATACACTACAGTATATAGTAGTTAGAAAAACACTAATACAGACAGATAGTTTAGGAGACTACAATACTTTCATAGATAGCCAGATAAACAGACAATATAACAGATACCGGTACACAGAGCAGACAGATAGATGGTTAAAGACACTATACAGCAGTTACACAGACAGATCAATCCTGCCCAAGGTCTACAGTACACGTCAAGCCAACTCCCTTGATGGGTCTCATTTCACAGATTCTTTAGCCTCCATGCACTGATCATTTCTCTCGCTCTCTCTCTCTTCCTCTCTCCAGTTCTGGTGTTCATTTGAATTTTCAAACATGCCATTTGACACATTTCTGCACCAGCAGCCCTGCCAGTCGATATTAAGCACACATGCTAATGATCTTGTGAATCTTTCAGTATCTCTACACAGGCCTGTTTTTCTTCATATCTGTAAAATACTGATGGATTCCCATGAAAGCGCATATTAAACAGGCGAATGGCCCTCCTTTGTCTGTGTGTGTGTATGTGTGTGTGTGTGTGTATGGGTGGGGGGGTTTGCTGTGACAACGGGATTTACATGAATGAATTTACATCTGTTGAAAACAAAGCAGCATGGGTGGTAGTAATATCAAATCTTCCAGTGCTTAATACAGTTTTGATTTGGAATCAGGGAGCAGCAGACCTCAAAATTGATTTACATCCAAGAAGTGCAAGTTAAGTCTGCAGTGCCGCTGCATAAATCATATTAGTCCTCCAGACTGATCGAATAGAAATTCAGGCACGGCGTGGTTTACACAGCTTCCTTCAGAATACATTTAGTGCTCGGAGGTAAATCATGATTTCAGAACAGCATGGCTTCACTCAATCCATTTTCCTCCTGAGCTACACATCTTCTCCAAAAGCTAAAAAAAAAACAAACTTTGTATTCCTTTATTACTTCACCAGATTCTTCCTAAGCAAATTAGAAACTTTTTTCTTTTGGTATTACAGAGGCCACTGGGTATGGCATGTAGGGACACAGTACAAGTGACATGTGAGATGGTGGGTGTCACAAGTGAAAATGAGGAAAGTCACCTTTTGAAAGGGGAGAGCCGTTTTAGATGTGGGAGTGATGGGAGCAGGAAAAACATGGCACTGGCGGCACAGAAACATCAGGTGTGTAGTCCATAACAAGTGAGACATGGTCTGAGCCACATATTACATCATCTGCAGCTGTGACATGTTCTGATGTGTAATGTGGGAGAAGTGAAATTGGGAGGGTGTGCAATTTTATTACACATGAGATGTCACACCACTGTGTGACCACCACGTCACAACTGTCCTGTCTGTTACCACACATAAACACCCCATATCACAGCTATGGGGGCATCTCATCCAGCCCCGGATATCTAAGAGCATCACAGCCCTGTTATTACTCAACGTCACGTGCTGCTCATGTGTGATAGTCCTTTCAGACAATAGGCGCAAATAAACCATGGGTGTCGTGAAATGAGTTACACTTTAATAATCACAAATAAGTGAATCTGTGGGAACAGAGTCCATGGAGTCTGACAATTTACTGCATATTTTTGCTGCTTTGTGTTATGATTCTGTAAGTGGACTTTTTTTTATTAACTGTTAATTTGTATTAGGGGCTTTTTTAACTGCTGAATCACACTTTTGCATTTAATTATTAGAAAATGTTTTGCCTTGTGTTCATCACCATCATCATAGCACAATGGTGGATGTTATGTTAGGCAGTCACAGAAGTTATGTGGTTGAAGTCATCAGCAAGTTGAAGGTGTCTGTGGACACTCAAAGACAAAGCCTTCATGCAAGTGTCAGTACTGTTATTACTGGGGGCATCATTTACATGTTTGCACAATTTTATCCGTATTTCTACCAGACCTAGCACTCACTTTGGGGAATTTCTATGACCCTAGAATATGAATCGAACATGAATTTTCTGAATCAAAGATTATTATTGTTTTTGTTAATTATTTTGGGCAGTTTCCTGAACCATTTTGTTTCTTTACGGTCACCGCCACTTTGTCTTTCTGTCCTTAGGACAGCTTCCTGTGTTTTTAGGGTGTGTCCTCAAGGGTGTGACCTTCAGGTGACTACATGACAGGTTCAAACATTTTTCACAGAAGCACTTCCTTACCCGCATTTGAGGATTCAAACATCCTTTCTTCAGAAAGAATCTCCTTTCAAAGACCTTGATGTTTTTTCTAACTCATGCCTGTTATTTAATCTTTGATTTTAGTCTTAGTATTAGTATGGCAGATCTCCCAGTTTTGACCTTTATTTTGTTTTCGACTGTGCCTTTTCTCCCAGTTTCACCTTACAATCTTCTTTGCTAGTTCACTAACATAATACGTATTGCCATTTAGACTTTCTGGTTCTTCTTCTTCAGGCAGCTCTGATTTTTGGTTTCGATTCTTTGCTTCACTGGTCATCCATTTAAACTTGATAGCCTTTCCTATGCCAGGCTAACCGCCTATAAAATTTTGTTGTGACATCTTACAAGGTTCTGGACATCACAAAATCTCCTTGTATGGTTACTGTCTCTAGATGAATATTTTTTCACTGCAAAGCTATTTTGTTTTCTCACGATTGCCACCATTTTGTGATCCCATTGCCATGTTGTGGATGTTAGCGGGAATGTCCTGGAAGTTGTGCTGTGTGACGTCATCAACACGTCACTTTAAAAGCCAATGCTTTATGCTTGTTGGTATCTGTGGGTTGTTGTTAGCAGTTTCCGGTGTGTATGTCTCTTCTAGTGATTCTTGGTTTAAGAATTATAGCAAACATTTTCCTAGCATTTTCCATTTTGATCTTTCTTACATTTAAGATTTCAATTCATCCTCTTTTCCAGCTTCTTTTTTTGTAGCATTATGTGTCACGTATACATGTCATAGGGTCACCTTTCTGGCTCGCCAGAGGTAAGCACGAATCCTCCGGGACACAACGGGGCACTGTCGCTGGCCTTATTGTTTCTTTTTCCACCCACAGTTAGACACCCCATGAGGAGAACTGACTCTGCTCCATCTGGTCTAGGGACTGAAGCGCCAAGATTCTTCCAAGAGGAGGTGTCTCATTTTGGAAAGAACAGACCACCGGATGGAGCTCAGACCCAAAGCTGTTACCGTTCTACAGAGCTTGACTCACCCTTATTTTGGAGGTGCTTCAGCCCACTAGCGGTTTTGTGCCACTGTGTGTCTGTTTATTTTGCCTGACCACACCGTTATTGAGAGGGTTGACCTGGTTGGCACCCCAACATTTCATTTTTGGATTTGTGTGTTACATTAATGGACAACATGGGGCATTTGTCTTTAAAAAAAGCAGATGGACTTGGACCCTGCTGAACTTACAGCTCCTCTGTGTATGATTTTTCTCCATGAAAACAAAATTTTTCACCACACTTACTGGAAACTACACGGCGTAAGCAACATATTAAAAATATCTTTTTTAGATGGAGTATTCCTTTAAGCTGATTGATGTGTCTCAGTGTTTAAACAGCCCAAAGCTCAGCAGATGTGACAGAAAACCAAAGCCAAGATGATGCATGCAGACCAGAACCGGACACTCTGGACACAAAGACCTGCATTAATAGAATTAGAGGGCTCTTTAAATGCATTTAAGGGATTCGAACAGTTAATTAGTTTGTAATCACTTCTTCCTTATTCAGTCAGACATTTATCATTTTATTTCACAGAAGCCATTCACTTCAATTCATTTTCTTCTTTACTGCAAATAAACCACCAGTAGGATTCAACCTTTTCATTTCAATAAGTTCAGATATTAGAAAGGAAGAAAAAAAAATGCGTTTCAAAACCAATTTCAAGGGACCAAATGTTCAGCCGCTGCTTCTCTGATGTCAATCCATGCACATTAGTGTGAAGCATTTATTAAAAAAAATCATTTGGCAACAGTAAAGGGACATAAAATTCATGAAATGTGCTGCCAAGCATATAGCGGCCGTCTGGGTTGACAATTATCCAGGAAAACAAGCAAAGATTAGACAAAGTTATGAAACGCCAGGCTGGAGGAGCTTCAAAAAATCCACACTCTGCGGGTCTGTGGCGTAAAATGAAGCAGGTATGGAATCTTAGTGAACAGAAAGAAAAATGTCTGCTCAATATAGTGCCCTTCGACTGGCAACAATGGCACATTAGCACTACAGTGGGTTCAGAAAGCATTCAGACCCCATTGCTTTATGCAAACTTTACTGTATTCTACATTTAATTTAAATGGGTAAATTAGTGACTTTTACAGATCAATCTACACTCAATAACCTACAATGACAAAGTGACAACATGTGACCAAAAAGGTTTGCAAAATTATTAAAAATCAAAACTGAATTCTCTCGATCATAGAAGTATTCTGTATTTGATGGCCGCCCAAATTGTGCTCAGGTGCTTCCTGTTTGGTTTAATTCTCCTTGAGATGTATCTAGAGCTTGAATTGAGTCCACCTGTGGGGAACTGAATGGACTGGATATCCTTTAGAAAGACACATGTGGACCTGTGTGTATAGAAGGTCCACAATTCACAATGCATGTCAGGACAAAAACCAAGACATGAAGTGCAAGGAACTCTCTCTAGACCCCCACAATCAAGCTGTAGTGAGGCAGAGATCAGAGCAAAGGGACCAAACCATTTCTAAAGCTTTGAGTGTCCCTAGGAGAACAGTGGGGACAAGAAATGTGAAATGCAAGACATTTGGAACCACCAGGACACTGGAGACACCTAGAGTTGATCAAAAAAGCCAAACTAAGTAACCAGGCAAGAAGGGCCTTGGTCTGGGAGGTGACCAAGAACACAATTGTCACTCTAGCACAGATTCAGAAGCCCTCTGCTGAGATGGGAGAACCTGCTGGAAGGACGACCACCTGAGCTCAATGAACTCCATCAATCAGGCATTTATGGGAGAGGCACTCTTGTGTAAAAGACATATAAGAGCCCGTTTGGACTCTGAGAGCATAAAGAAACAAAAAATGAACTCTTGGGGCAAAACACCAAGCATTATTTCTGTAGAAGACCAGGCACTGCTCATCATCTGCCTGATGCCATCCCTGTGGTGACGCCAGATGGTGGCAACAGCATGTCATGTGGGTGAAAGCAGGGAGAGTGGTTAGAAATGAGGGAAAGTTAATACAGCCAAACAGAGAGGTCCTGCAAAAAAAACTGCTCCAGAGCACACACCACCTCAGACTGGGGCAACGGTTCACCTTTGGCATGTCAATGACCTGAAACATATAGCCAAGACAAGACAATGCTGGGGTGGCTTGTCACGGATTGTCATTGAATGGCCCAGCTAAAGCCCAGACTCAAATGGCATAGAACCTGTCTGGAGAGACCTGAAGATACTTTACAGACCCTTCCCCATCCTGTTAAGAAGAATGGGATCAACTGCCCAAACCCAGGTGTGCAAAGCTTGTAGAAAATTTTGAGAAGACTGGAAATGCAGGCAAAGGAACATCTTACAAAATACTGAATTAAGAGTCTGAATACTTCTAAGGAAGGAGAGATTTCAGTTTACGATTTTAATACAATTGCAAAGCTTTCTGAAAACATAGTCTCACTTTGTTATTTTGGGCATTTCAAACTGAGTCTACAACACAATAAAGTGTGCAGAAAGTGAACAAGTCAGCATATTTTTTGACTCCACTATACATTTTACATGTTGGATGCTTCTTTTTAAAATGAAAAAGAATCTTTACAGTGCCTGTCTTCACCAGTAGGTAGCCTACCACCCACCTTGTACACTTTATATACTTCCTTTACTTACTTAATCCCATCCTGTAGTAGTAAGGTGTTGTGCTGTGTTAGCCATTATGGATACAATGATGATACCCCTTATTGGCTAAGTGAACAGCTTTTGAAGTCTCGCCTGAAGAAGGGGCCCAAGTTGCCTCAAAAGCTTGCACATTGTAATCTTTTTGGTTAGCCAATAAAAGGTGTCATTTTGCTTGACTTCTCATTTAACCCCATACTGAACTATTGTACAATTTCATTCCCATCTTAACCACCTTTCTATTTAAGCGCAGTGTAAAATGCCTAAGATCAATTTTTACCTAAGCCCATAATGCCAACCCCAGCATTCTATTTTCTGGATGGTCCAGGATGCCCCGATTCATTGCTGATGAAACAGACTGCAGAGTTCGGCTAAGAGACTGCTGCCAATGCTGCCAATGGAAAGTCACCTTTCTCAAAAGGCTTTGTCTGCCAAAGGTTTCACCCACAGCCAGGTGAACATCCTGCACTTCTAGTTGACTTGCGTCCCTAATTAAGAGGGACGGGACCTCCAACTGCATGGCAGCCTGCAGCACAGGGGTAGAGGCAGGTTGGCAAGCGCGGGTCACAAGGAAGGTCTCTTCCATCCACCTGCCACAACAAGACAGTCTCCTTTCAGGATCCACAGAGTCATGTGGCGCCTCTGCGCGACGAAACCCTCATCCGCCTGTTAGCATCGAGCAGCAGCAAAGTCATTCAATCCCACAACATCTGAAGCAGTTCAAAGGTGGCACGCATCCCTCAGAACAATTTTTCCGAGACAGCAGTTGACGAGCAGCACAAATGGATGCCTGCTGGAGCGGGTCAGGCTGAAGGAGTCCACATTCAATGCTGTCAAGATCGAAGTGTAGAAAGAGAGGGCAAAGCAAGGACATCTAAAAGGAAGCACATTACGGACTTTATAAAAAGATTTTCTGTTCAGTGTGACTTTAGCTTGTATCACAGTTAATATGCTGATAGTAATGTCAGATTTGTCTTGTGCCCACTGCAACCAGGCTGGATTTCGGCCTCCACATCCCTGAAGTGAATGCTAATATTACCAAGCACCAAGTAGAATTTTGAGACAGAATTTCCAAATGCAGCATTTTCATGGCGCTATAATAACGGTGAAATGCACCAGGCCACAGCAGGCTCATAAACAGACCACAGGCCAGATTTGTGGGATTCAAATGACCTCAATAGCATGTCTTAGTAAGATGGGGCTATTGTGGTGAGATCCTGTGACCACCAGTCCTGTTGTGTGACATTTCCAGCAACTCAGTCCATCCAGTCTGCGAGTCGTCCTGACAAAATCAAACCTCTAAAGTTGTAGGGGTAGGATCTGTGTTTATGTGAGAGCTGACAACCAATGAGCACTCAAAAGGAAGTACAATGGACATACGAGGAATAAGGAACATGGGAAATGCTCACACATCTCGGCCTCCCTGGCAAACTCTACGCCACGTTGCTGGAAAAGAAAATCCGTCTGTTGGTCAAACCTCAGATTCAAGAGGAACAATGCGGTTTTCATCCTGGTCGTCAAATGCTGGACTAGCTCTTTACCCTCATTATTTGCTCCCCATATAACTGCAGCGAGAGCTTGCTTCGCATTACCAGCATTAAGTCAGATTTTATCCTTATCCTTATATTTTTATGGACAGAATTTCTAGGTGCAGCCACATGGTTGACGGGGTCTAGTTTGGCAACCTCAGTGTTACATATCTGCATTTTTGCAGATAATGTGGTATTGTTGTCTTCATTGGATGGTGACTTTAGACACGCACTGGGACAGTTGGTGGAGGAGTGTGAAATGATGAGGATGAGGATCTGTACCTCCAAATCTCAGCCAGAAAAAGATGGAGTGCTCTCTCCAGGGTACCTCACACAAAGGAGTTTAAGTATCTCGGGGTCTTGTTCAGTAATCAGAGAAGAGAGCTCGAGATCGAGTGGCATTAGCAGTGATGTGGACATTGTACCGGTCAGTCATTGAGAACAGACAGCTGAGCAGAAAAGCAAAGCTCTCAATTTACCAGTCGACTTCCCCTTAGCTATGGTCATAAACTTTAAATAGTGACTGAAAGAACTAGAGTGCAGATACAAGCAGAGAAAATGAACATCTGTCACATGGTGTCTGGGCTCAGCCTTGGAGATTAGGGTGAGGAGTGTAGACATTCCAGCCTGCCCAGGTTATATATTTAATTTCTGCATTTGACTAAGGTGAAAGGTCAGCATTATGTTGCGACTCGGGAAATTCGGGGAGCTTTGCTTTCTCTACATCATCCACCTCAGAGCTCGGACTTTGTAGGGTGTTCATGTGGAATTTCCGACTCCTAAACTCAGACTTCATGCCTGTCCTCCAACAGTGTGATATGCAGACATGACAGTTACAATAAGGAAGTTAAAAGTCAAAGTCATTCAAAAGAACACACACCAGCATTCCGTATAGAAAAGGCCACTATAACCGCAATTAGATTGGGGGCTTACACTCATTGGTGCCGCAGCTCTTTGCCATGTCTTTTTACAAAGCAAAAATCATAAAACACAATGTGCCGACTCTAATGGTAAATGTGCAGGGCTGGTGTTAGGCTTAGGCTCTCAACTTCTGCATTTGTCGAATATTTGGTTTAAAGTTTTGATAGATTCCCTTTTTCAGCAGTTGAACAAATAAAGATTCATCAGTTAAATTTGCAGTTTTAAATCAAACTTTCCATCTGTTTACATTTTCAGCAGGCCTACAGTGCGTTTTTCACCTGTGTAGCTGCATTAATAAAATGAAATGTTAACGACTTTGAAAGTTACAATAACAAAGCTTTCAATCTGGTTCAGCTCTTTGGCAGCTGCACTAAAAAAAGCTTTTGATATGTTTCTGTTTTCACAAATAAAGTTTTCAGGTTTGGCAGGTGTATTAATGTAACGTTTTCGATACCTTTTTTGGTTTCAGCAGTTATAAAGCTGTCGACACACTTCCATTTCCGACAGTTACATTAATAAAGCTTTCAATAGGTTTCAGCTTTTGACAGTTGCAATAGTAAAGCTTTTGATACGTTTCTGTTTTCACAAATCAGGCTTTTGGCTTTGGCAGGTACATTAATGTAAAGTTTTCAAAAAGTTTTCAGTTTCAACATTTGTGGAACTTTTCAGCAGTTCTACTAATACATTGTTATAAATTCTACATTAATACATTCTACTAATATATTCTTATTTTTAATGGTTAATAGATCTTTTGATATATTTCCATTTTCATAGGTAAGGCTTTATGCATATTTTTAGGTTTCGCAAGTTACCATATTAGATCTTTTGATACATTTTGATTTTCACTAATAAGTACTTTTTAGGTTTACACAACTTAGTGCTGTCACTTCTTATGATGCACCTCCAGTATTTCTGCTTTCAATTGTGACACCAATAAAACTATTCATATATTTGTTTTCACAAATAATGTTTTTAGTTTTGACAGACAAATATATGTGTTTTCTATTGTTTTGCACATTTTCATGTTTAATGTTAATAAAACTTTCAATACGCTTGAATTTTCAGCTGTTGTTCTAATAAAGCTTCAGATTCCATTTTCATAAAACTTTTGATGTCCCTTATATCAGTCACCCTAATAAGTCTTTTGATTTGTTTTCACAATTAAAGCTCTCTATGTGTTAATCAGCAGTTAACACTAACAAAGCTTTGGATATGTATGTGTTACAATTAAAGCTTTCAGTTTTGGCAGATGAATTCATTGGTGTTTGATTATGTGTTCGGTTCTAACACTAATTACACTTCTGATATTCTTCTATTTCTAGTAGTTCTACTTGTAAACCACCAATACGTTGTCAAGTGTGCACCTCAGGGACATCTTCAGGGCAAAACCACACCAAGTAGGGGGAGGGGTGCTCTTATTAACTCCATCTCCTTTTCCATTTGCAGCTCAGAAGCTCACCAGCTGGACAATGAGACCCCCAGCCCATGCTGTGAAGCCACGCCCCTTTATAGGACACCAGTATAAATTCAGCCCACCTGCTAGAAGCAGATGTTCATTGGTGTGCCAGACTTGGAGGAGTACAGGGTATTTCATTTTCACTTTTTTGTCCCTTTTTTGTACTGTTAAATGGGGATTTACCACCTGGTCCCCAAACTGTGTTTTTCCTAAATTATCCGTTCTTTCTTCAATTTCTTTATTGTCATCAGTTACACTAAATGGTAATTTGATATGTTTCTATTTTTACCAATAAAGCCCTCAGTAAACTAGTGAGAGGAAATCACAAATATGATGAAAAAGACCCATTAAGGCATGCCAGTACCTTCACAAGCCAATCCAGATGAGGCACACTCAGTCCAGCTTTCCCCTGACAACTGCTAGCTGGCTTTGGCCTGGGTAGGGCCAAAGTGGGGAAAGATGGTTTAGCAATATGAAATAAAAAGAAATGTCCCAAAATATATAAAGATGCTCTACAAGAGAGGGGATAACTGCAAACCACTGGCCAGTGAACAAAAACGACAACAAGGACTTTTGATAAAGGAAGAATTCATTTAGCAAAACAGGGAAAACTGAACAAAAAACAGTCAAACAGCAAAAAAAGGATCTGCCTAAAAGGCAATCAAAAGCAACCAAGTCCCAATACACAAATCCTGAAGGCAAATCTGAAAAAACACGCAAGAAAATCCAATAACCAGCAAAACAAGAAAAAATACTGTGACCAATAGAGGGCACCCCAGACTCCAAACACAGCCAAGGGTTCAAATTAAGCATACTTTTATTACACAAACTTCTTTTTCAAGCCCCTTTTATCCAAATATGCAATCACAATCCAAATCCAAAAACCAGGCCTACTGCAACTGTTTTTAACCTTCTTCACTCTCCAGTCCAAGTAAGCCTTGTCCACTACCTCCCGACTCCAACTTCCTGGATCCGACAGAGTCATGAGCAATGACAGCAAGAAAACTGGGGGCTCATTTAGACCAATACCATACAGAAGGAAAGGTGACAGGAAGGCACCCCCAGGATCACATTTTTAAATTATTTAAGAGCATCACATTCAGTGGCTCCGGGTGCTCCAGTTTCCTCCCACAGTACAAAGACATGCAGGTTAGGTGCATTGGCGATTCTAAATTGTCCCTAGTGTGTGCTTGGTGCTTGGTGTGTGTGTGTGCCCCACATGGTGGGCTGGCGCCCTGCCCAGGGTTTGTTTCCTGCCTTACAATCTGTGCTAGCTGGGATTGGCCCCGGCAGACCCCCCGTGGCCCTGTAGTTAGGATATAGTGGGATGGATAATGGATGGATGGATGGACATTCAGTGGCTAACTCTGAGGTTTAAAAATGACTTGTGTGTGTACCTTACAATCGACTGACATTCCCTGCAAAGCTGGTTTCTGTCTTTTCTCAGTGCTGCCAGGCTCTTTACAATCTTGATCTGGTAAAATACCAAACTTCTCAGAAGGATTAGTTCCATTTATTCACAAGATCACATCCCCAACCTGGGCCACCATCTTGACGTGATGGAGGGGTTTGTGCAGTTTAGGGATGCTCAGAGGTCGACTGGAGGTTTGTGTTCTTGGTCAACAGCTCTGGGATGAAAGACCTGACAAGGAATGGTTCACAAAGACTCTCATGACAGTACAAATTAAACAGTGCATCCAGCCAGGATATGGTTACCGGTGCCCACTTCACGGCAACGTGCGCTTCACCAAGTGTAAGGCGAATGGCAAAGGTCGGGTACGATGCCTGTTTGGCGGCAGGCATAGCCAGAAAAGCCCTGGACAGACCTGGCAAAGCAGGCTGGCACATTACTGCACAAAGGTCAGTTATCTGGGAAAGATCTGTCATCGTTATTCATATTTTGCCAGCCAAATTCGGTTGTGGAAGATATCCGTTGTAAACAGACTTGAAACATTTATTAAAATGACTAAGCTGAAGTGATTTTGACTGGCGTTATTTGTGTTATTTTACACATTATGGAGTTTAAGAGGGAGGAATCAATCAGAAGACTCTGTTCACACACAAATACAATTATGTCAGTTATTAGGTCACAGTGGGAGGGGGACAGGAGGCCATCGTTGTCCAAAAAAAAAAAAAAAGGGCTAAAAGTCCCAAAATGCCATAGTGCCTTGATTCAAGCAGAGCTCTTTTTACAAATGTCATTTCCTCCAAGGCTATTTGATTTACTTGGCGCAACCTTCTTTGACAACATTCAACTCAGGTGTAACAATTTTAACCACAGACCAATCTTATTGATGGAGGGCATGGCTGGAGGAGGACAATGGTGGTGCTGTTGGAGAAATTAAAAGCAAATGCGTCAGTCAATGTAAAGTGTCCTTGAATACACAAAGAAGTGTTAATAATGTACATGTGGGAGGGATATGGGAGTTGCTGCCCCGGGGGCGGGGGGTGGCTGAGAGGTCTAAGAGAAAACAAAGAGCCTGCCACCAATATGAAAATGGTAGAGCTCATTGAGGAATTGTATTATACGTGGAATAAGAAGTTTTACATTAAGGTTGGGAGGACAGACATGACTGAAACAGGTCAACTGATTGGCATTTTCTATTAAATAAAATAAAGTTACAGTTTTTAAAACATTCTTATTTATCATGGGGACGTGTTGCATGGTTGGACTTGCAGGTAGAAATTTCACTGTGAGAATACCACAACTACATAAATGCCTATTTATGCCCAAATGATTTTTTATTCATTGGACGTTTGGATAAGAAAGACACATCTGGAGGTGCAAACACCGAGGTACTGCGGCCATTACAAGCAGGGTGCCAGGTGTGAGTGACCACTTAATAAAAGAGAGCCAGTACTGAATAGTCATCATTTTCTGCTATATATGGGAGCCAAATGTATTACAGGGCAGGAATAAGAACCGAACGGGAAGCCAGCTTTGATTTTACAGTGTAAACTTCTGATACTGTAAGCATGAATCCATTTTTGAGCCTGCTTCTTCCACTATAGTGTTGTGATGGGTACAGTGATACATGTGATAAGTGTTAATCTACAAGGTGGAAACCGTAGGCAGATGGGTCATCAGATTTGATACTACAATGTAAGCTTTTGACAGCACATCCATCTACCTGTTTTTTAACTTGTATCTCTGACTGGAGCCCAACACCATAGCAAAAACCACAATGCAGGAGAAGCCTCAAACCACTGGTTTGTACACCTTCCTCAACCCATTCCAGTAGACACTGTAACTGGTGGCTTGAAACACAAGGTGTGAGCCATTTCTGGACAGGTCACCCGCCTGCCACTATAAAGCAGCCTTTTACTACACTACATAGCTTCCAAACTCAGAGTCTCGACGTTACTTCTCAGACCGACCAATCCTATAATTGAAATGTTTTGCTGTAAAAAATGAAGTGCTGGTCGATAGTGCATTGGCCTGGTTAAGTGACTCTAGTTTAGTCGTGATGGGGCTTTGTGTTCTTGATGCGCATGTCAATTTATCATTATTTTCACTCACCCATTGCCTGAAGTTATGAGTTTTTAGAATTTAATCAAGTAATAGTAGGCAAACAGCTGTTAGCTTGAACACTTCTCATGCCATGTCTCCTTCCTCTCATCTCACTCCCTAGTACATCTCACCCCCTGTTCTCTATCTCCATCTAGTAACGCAAGTACAGATCACTACACCCTAGCAACCGGATGGACACACAGATACACAGACAGACACACGCACACAGACACTGTTTTTAATAAGCCTGGACAGTTTAAATATATGTACATGTATATGTATATAAAAAATATATAAATTGCATTCCTCTGCAGCATCCATTTAGCAACATTAGGCCAAAAAACACCAATAAAGAGGACATGGCAGCTGCAGAAGTAGATTTTGCTTGGCAGTAAAGGAATGAGGAGGGCAAAGCAGAAGAAATTAGTTGCCTTAATACAATCAATTTACAGCCAGCCCGGCAGCAAGTATGGCACCCTCATGACATCCTTGTGAATCCTTAAACCCCATACTGCAGTTCCTTCTCTTGCCATGAAAGTCGACTACAGTAGCTAGTGAAGTTGCCACTGCTTCATAGCACTAACCCCGATGCATCCAATTAGATGCCGTTATGCCATTTTGTCACAAATTGCCGTTCGCGGTGGTTGCCAATGACAAGCAACAGGCTTTAAATAACTTTACCTGCTTGAGCCCTTCACAATTATCCACATTTCTGAGCCTTTGAGGAACTACCGTCCGTTGAGTCAATAAAGAGAGAGAGACCAGGGGGAGGCAGGCGCGTCCTTCAAAGCTCACTAATTAAAAGTTATAAAGCTTATTAAGGTAAGATTACTAAACGGCTCTTCCTGCAAAACGTAAATCATTAGGATTCAATGAACTTATTAATCTGAATTACTGACGACGGAACAAATTCGAGTCTTGTGGCTGTATGGCTGGCCGTTGCAATACAAATAATATTGGTATAAATTTACAAGCAGACTCACAGCATTGATAAATAAATAAATGACATCAGGATTTCATTAAGCACCCTAGAGAATTTTATTAAAATTATTGAAATTTCAAAATTGGAGAGATCCATTTCTTTGTTATTAAAAATGTAGCAGTCATTTTATTACATAAATCCCAAAACTGCTGCACACTGGCACAGTGCTTTCTGGTAATTCCTTGGGTCTCCAGGGACCTGGGCACACATCCCAGTTTGTTCTGGCCTGACTTGACCCTGACCATTTTAGGATTCTCTGCAGTAGCCGGGCATCAAATCCACTGTTGGTTCCAGCCTTTTGCCGGACTCCAGTTTCCTGAAATGACCAGGCATCCCATCCAGGGCGGGTTCCAGCCTTGTGCTTGATCCTAATGGATGGGTTCCAGCTTCAGTCAATAGCCATTAGCATTCAGGGTCCAAACAGTTAAGGATTTAAACAAATAGTAGCAGGCAAACAGTTTTTAGCATAAACACCTCTAACGCCAAGTCTTCTTCCCCTCCGCACACCCTGTTCTCTATCTCCATCTAGTGGCGTAAGACTCTGTGACAGACTGGCATCCCTATCCTGGATGGTTTCGCTTTATGCCTGAATGTAATTTTCTGAGATGAACCAGCTTCCCATCCATGGATGCCATGTTTCCAGCCTTGTGCCCGATTCTACTGGACAAACTCCAGCTTCCTGCGACTCTGAAAGCTTTGGCATCCCATTCATTGTTGGTTCCAGCCTTATACTGGACTTCAGTTTCCTGAGATGATCGGCCATCCCATTCAGCGTTAGTTTGTTTGATGCTAATGGAAACTCCTCCAGCTCCCCACAATCCTGTCCTAGAAAAACTCAATTCAGAAGACTGATGGAATTCCAAAAAAACACACTTGAGAGACAGTGGCTGCATGTGCTGAATCGGCAGGGACAGAATCGTGACAGTCACACGCAGGGCCAGTCGGTCATATGCATGCTCACTAAACTATTAATTCAGCTCAAGATGACAGAAATTCAATGCCATTTAAAGCAGCATTTTTCATTGAACTCCCTCTGACAGACAAGTCAAGTGAGCATCTAAAGGTGGGAAGGCACAGCCCAATTCAATAATTCATTCGAAAACGCTTGAAACGACTGGTAAACACTTACTGCTGTTTGGTAATATTTGGGAGAATAAATGGGACAGGCCAAGTAAATATAAAAAAAAGTAAATAAAAATAACAACAGAAATGGACTGACAAGCAACTACTTTGCTTCCAGACAAACTCAAAATGGCAAACCAAATGTTATACGACAACATTAAAAAGTTGTTCTATTGAAGAGTAAAGAAGCAGCCATTCTTACAACAAGGAACAGCCTACCAGATTATTTTACAAGTACAAAGAAAATAGAGCACGACCTGGAGAAGTGGCTCCAGATTATTTCAAGAGTATTCACTTATAATTCATTTGAAAGAAACCTTTATTTGGTTGAACCTCCGATTCAGTAGGAACAACGAGGATTTCATTCAGGACGCCGACCATTAGACCAGCTCTTTGGAGGATGCCCAACAAGTCTACATACATATTCCTTGTGGACTTGAAAAAGGCATAAGACCGTGTCCCTCAGGGTGTTCTGAGTATGGGGTTCCAGACCTTCTGTCCCTGTACAACCAGAGTGACAGCTTGGTTCACATTGCTGGCAGTAATTCAGACTTGATTCAAGTCATTGTGTAAGTCCACCAGAGCTGCCCTTTGTAACCGGACACGTTTATAGGTACAGCCAAGGGGTGGACAGAGTACCATTTTGGTGACCTGAGGATCACACCTCTGCCTTTTTTTTGCAGATGATGTCGTCAGGTTGGCATGCTGGGGTGGTTTGCAGGCATGTGTGAAGCAGTAGAGATGAAGGTCAGCACCTTCATATCTGAGGTCAAAGTTCTCAGCCAGAAAATGGTGGAGTGCCCTCTCCATATTGAGGAGGAGGTGCTACCACAACCAGAAAAGATTAACTATCTCAGGGTATTCATCAAAAGTGACAGGCGGATTGGAGCAGCATCCACAGTTAGGTGGACAGTGTACCGGTCAGTCTATCTTTGTTCGTACCCTCACCTATGGCCACAAGCATTGGGCTGTGAATGAAGGGACTAGTTTGTGGGTAGAGGTGGCAGAAATTCTGGGCTCAGCCTTAGAGATAGGGTGAGGATCACAGACATTTGAGGAAAGAACTCAAAGTGGAGACGTTGCTCCTCCATATTGAAAGGAGCCAATTGAGTTGGTTCAGACATCTGATTAGGATGGCTCTCTGTGGAGATATTTAGGACGTGTCCAACAAGGAGGAGACCCCGGGGCAGACCTAGGACACACTGGAGTGAATGTACCTCACCAGAGGAGTTGGAGGAGGAGGTGGAAAAAGATGACATCTGGGCATCTTTGCATACACAACTGCCACTGTGTCCTGGACCAAATAAGTGGTAGAAAATGGATGTATGGATGGATGGATAGATAGATAATTCTAAATAAAGTAATTCATCTATCAGACAAGCAGTATTTTTGTACATGAAAATTATTGCAGGTTTTTCCACAAATGTTTTACCATTTGAAATACAAACAGAACATGAAAACATCATCAATTTATCTAGTAGCCACTTCAGGTAGATATAGCAGATGAGCAAAGTAAAGTTAGGGATTCATCTCTGAACGAGAACTTGGACAGAACAAAACTCTTAATTTACAACACTATGTGTGGAAAACATGGCGATCAAAATTCAAAACACGCATTCACGTAGCGGGTTACATCCTTGCAGTGTTCCTGTGGCCATGACGAGTCTAGTTTTAGCCGTCGTCACCACAATGTTTGCTGCTAGGCACGTCTCTTCTCCGAGCACACACATGCGACGGCATCTTGTGGTTTAAGTAAGTGGGGCTGCTCATTCTCAGGTAAGTTGTCAAGGTTATGAGTGTAATTTAAAACTGAATCAGCCCAGCGGCACAATCGTGACAACTAGATTAAAACAGGAATCTTCCATTGCAGAACTCTTCTACCGAGTAGCTCCGTAAATTGAACGGCAAACCCTTTCTCTAATTTGCCGTTTCTCATTTCGGGTGCTTTATCCTACAACACACAATGATTAATGGTGGTCATCAAAGTGGTGACTTCAATTTCCCAAATGGATTTTTATAGCCTCATGAAATTCCGATAAACGGTAGTGGAATGTGCGTAAATAATAATTTTCATTTGCCATGCAACTTTCAGGCTTCAATACGCAGCGGCTGAAACTGCTGAAGTTGTGCGTTTCCCCCTGGGATGCCACACGGGATATGCTGGCCTGCATATTCCCTCTAGGAAAATTTCAAAAAGACACTCAACAGTAGGAGAAAACACGGCTAGTTATCTCTGGTGATTGGCATGGTGGGCAGCTGCCTTCACATAGACTTTTTTTTTGGGAAGAACAGGCAATGAGCTAAAGAAGTGTGGTTGTCTGTCTTTACTGCAAACCTCTCCTTCACTGCGTCTCTCTGTTCATTTATTAACCCACTTATCCAACTCAAGGCTGTGAAACCTTGCACTTATAGGAGAATTATATTCATATACACCGAGTGCTGTGACAATACATACATTTTACATATTACTAAATACAGAATTAATACACTATATGGTAAATGTGAAAGACAGGCAAACCAATCAATTGACAGAGAAACAGGCACATACATGTATGGCATGTAGAGCAGCAGCTAAATCCTACCTGCATTAATAGATTAGCAAGATGAGAAGATGGATGGATGGATGGATGAAAGTTTCCTAAGCAGCACAAAATAATGTGTAAATAGAAGGTAACTTTTCAGTTAACTCAACTCTCCACTTCATCCCCACCCAGACCCTTTCTTTGAGGACCAGGCACATCTCAAGTTTGAGGAATGGCCAGCTTTATTAACCTTCAGCCATACAACAAAAGGTAACTCCTCAGCAGGGACCACCGACCAACTATGTGGGACGCTGAAGAAACCCAAACTACAAGAGAGAACCCTGAAGGCAAAGTAATCAAAGACACAGCAATGCTCAGTCGAGACTAGCATCCCTAAGAAAGGAAACGGTCAGTATGCTTGGCAGGATTCAAACAAGAAAGAATCCACAGGAGCAGGGGTCTCACAGATTATCAGCCCACCACGAGAAGGTGCATCAAAAAACAAGCTTTGAAGGCATCCAGACAAACGACCTCATCAATCTTGTGAACCCAGGGCGAAACCCAACCTGGAAGTGCTGCCATCTGCCCCCAGCATCAAAAGACCACACGTTTTGGGAATGCACTTCGTAAACATCATTTTGGACCAAAAACCTGACATACTCCTCAAAGAGCCTCAGAGTTACAATCCCACAAAATCCATTAATGATGACATTTAGTGGTCTCCCTGATGGCATTAAAGTGCATAGGGAGACGCTGATTGTAGTAGCCTACACCATGCTGTTAGCAGACAGACAGGAAGAATCCCATCCCACCCTCTATAGCTCCATGTGGAAGCCATGGTCTCTATACAGTATGTTCTGTAGTACCTCACATGAGAAAAAAACTCAAGAGGATATGTCCAAAAACTTTTTTAAAATATGGCAAAGATGCCTTAAAACTATTCTAGAATAAGCATGCTAGGCTTGTGTTTGACTCTCCAATGTCATCAACTGTTTTATGACTTATAAAAAAAGAGGGGTTTTGTTTCTTTGTTTCTTATTTTGCCGGAGTCGCTTTTCTTTTTTCTCTTTCTCTTTTTTATGTCTTTTTTCCTGCTGTTGTTTTTCCCTTTGTATTTATTTTTCCTATGCTCTCATTACTATTAATTTAAAATAAATGGTTGTATCTGGTATGTTATTATAATATCTTCAAACAGTTGAATGCCACTATAATGTTCTGATTTTAGAAAATAAAAAAAATAAAAAAATCTTAGGAACTATGAAACCCCCGACAGGACTGGGTGCTGAGAACGCAGCATCTCCATAATATGAGTGAAGGTCTTTTATTCTAAATTATATTTCCACTACAAGATCCCACAGGTTGATTTTCCTTTTTTGTATCTTCTTTGTTTGTTGTAAAGCATTATTTTTCACATGTTTATAGTAATTACAGGTTCTTTTTTTTTTGATAATATTGCTTTTTTATGTGGTTTTTGGTATCTATGTATTGGGCTTTAATGTTCTGTTGTGTTCCTTGTTTTTTGGAGGTGGAGCCTCAAGAGGCGGGGCTACTCTGACATCACTACTGAAGGACCCCCCTCGGCCTTTATATTGGAAATGGCTCTTTCAGTGGGTTATATTACAGCAAAAGTTTTTCTTTTCACAAACTTTTATTTTGTATTCCTGTTGTTTTTGTTTACTGTGAGTCCTTATTTTTCATTTTTCTTCGTTATTAGTTTTGATTTGGTTTATTATTTGTTAATACAGTATGATTCCTGTAAAGTGTTCAATATTTACTATCTGTGTATATTTCCACGCACAATATCTGGCAAAACCCCAAGCTCTGCTCCACACCTGCCTAATACCACCCACATACAGTGATGAATGGAGATGACAGGGACGGTGAGACTGGCAGAACTGCAGGAAGGATGAAAAACTACAGAGAGATCTTTGAAGAAAACCTGCTCCAAAGTGCATACCACCTCAGGCAGGGATGACAGTTCACCAGTAAAGGTAGACAATGACCTGAAGCCAAGACAACACTAGAGTGACTTCAGAACAAGTCTTTGAGTGTCCTTGAGTGGCCCGACTGAAACCCAAGCCATACAATATGTATGGAGAGACCTGCAAATGGCAGTTCACAGGCACTTCCCATCCAATCTGATGGAGCTGGAGAGGCTTGAAAGCTTGTGGAGAATTACCCAAGAAGGCTCGAAGCTGGAATTGCTGCCAAAAGGGCTTCCATAGAATACTGAATTAAGGGTCCAAATACTTCAATGAATGAGAGGTTTCAGTTTTTGATTTTTAGCAAATCTGCAAGCTTTTCAGACAACATGGTTTCACTTTGTTATTATGGGTTATTGATTGTAGATTGATGGGCAAAAATGGCAAATGTATCCATTTAAAATTAAATCTACAACATAATAAAGATAGCAAAGCACATTTTCTCAGCCCACTGTATGTGATTTCTTGGTGTACCTTATTTAACACACCATCAGCCTGACTGGCTATCAAAAGTTTTTAATTAACATTCACAACAAAAATGAATGGTAGAAATGTGGCAGCCTCATGGATGCAGCATCCCGTTTTCAGATCCTGGCCTGGTTACTGTCTGAGTGCAGTTTACATGTTCTTCTTCTTCCTCCTCTGTGTTGATTTTTCCTCTGTCATGTATCTGGGCTCATGTAAGGTATACAATACCGAGCTGTGGCGAGAAGGAGCGCTGTTGCAAACAGTGTCATCTTTTTTCTCCCCCTCTGCACCTAGAAGACACCCTTGTGGGCAACTAACCCTGCCCCTTTCAGTCACATGATATATAAAGAACATATAAATACCCGAATTTCCAGATCTCATTTGGACTCGGACTTGCTCAACGCTCCGTACGACAGATTTGCTCTTAAGAGACACCTACTTTAAGAAGCCAGAAAAGCTATTCATGTTCAGTCTTTTATGCACGCCCGTGCACCCATTTTGACAGTTTACGTTATAATTAAAAGGGGTGACCCGGCTGGCACCCCAACACTTCTTTGGACTCACCCTTTTGTTCCCTCTACACCTCTCACATCCCAAAGACTTGCAGGCAATTCCTAATGGGACAGTGTGGGTGAGAGGGCACATGCATGAGTGAACCCTGCCATTCAGTGATATCCCGTCCCAAATGGTTCTTGTCTTGTCCATGAATTGACTGCAGGAATATGAGCTGGAATTAGACTGTGAATGTAGCACAGACTCTTGTCTCTTGCATTGTATTCATGTAATGTGCACAGGTACGTTTGAACCCAAAATGCAAAGTAAAACAAAAAAGAAACAAGAGTTCAATTTAATAAACATCGGACACTGAAAAATGGGAAAAGAGCAGGCAGCATCGAGTCACTGGCTTCCCACCGCTACCAAAGGCGGCTTACAAAAAAGCCCAGCACCCAAAATTAAAGGAGCTCATTCAAAAGCACGAAGTCTGGAGGCTAAAGTACCTTAACAAATGCTGCTTCAAGGACACGAGGCCGCCTTTCTGCTGCCATTATCTGATGACAATGGTACAGGCAGCCCTGAGAGGCACTTTGGGAAGAATTAATCCCACTTCACAACGGGTTTTGCTGCAACAAGTCAGGCTGGGTCACACCAATCTGTCAATCAACGGTCACTAATAAAGCTCCATCAGCACGAAAGGCACTTGTTATTGGGTGATTTCAATAGCAATGTCAAAGTACGACTGACACCCAAAACACCGGCATATGAAAAAATTTCTTTTTAAAAAAGCTTGGCTGCCCTTCCCTGGGGGATTCAGCACAATCGATAATAAACCGCCACGGTCCTTTCCTCCTGCAGGTGCGCCACTCCAGAAAAAGAGAGCAGGACGTCGGCATCACCCAAAAAACTCAGCTTTTTAATGTGATATTGACAAACTCATAGACATTTTGAGTGACAAATGCTTTATGGTTTAATCAAAAATCCACTAGTGTGCGCCTATTTAATGAAACCATAAAATATCATTCAAGCAAAAGCTGCCAAGGCTGATTGAGTCTTTCACAGCCAACTGAATTTATTTGTGATGCTTTATTTTTAAATTTTTTATCCTTTTCCCACTAGTTAATGCCTGATGATGGGTTTTTTTGGTGAATCATAACAAAAAAAAAAAAAAAACAAAACAAATGTCCTTCTCTAAGAAGGGGTGCACATGCTGGACCAGAGACCAATTCAGGGTGACTGCAATGTCACAGGAATTTCTGTTGTTCTGTTGCTTTGAGCCAAGATCTACTGCCCCCTAGTGATACTCAACTCAGGCTTACTTTGTCATAAATATATGTTACTGTGTTCATATGAATGACTTCCATTTATATCATCTGGGGGCCTCCAAACTCACCCAACATATGGAAAATTAAGATGGTGACCTTTTTGGGGTTCCCCCCTATTTTTGTCCCTCTAGATCAGGAGTACTGAATGACCAACCTGGAGGTTCGCAGTGGCTGCAAGTTTTCATTCCAACCAGTTTTGTAATTAGAAGGCAGGCCTAACAGATGGTGGAACTTGGTGCTGAATTACTATATGGCTTGTAAGCGCTTTCATTCATTGTATATTTTTTTTGTTTTCTGAAAACGTTATCCATATGTTTGGTGGTCCTTCCCATCTCTCTCATTTATTTCAAAACATTTAATATGGATAATTATGTGAATTTCTCCTTGGGATTAATAAAGTATCTATCTATCTATCTAATTCATGATGCACATACACAGGTTTAAAAGGGAGCTGAACAGCTGCTGGTTCTTTTGTCAATTTAACCTCAATATTAACAATTAAAACCAAAATGCAGCAGCTTAAAACAAAATCAGGCAGATAAGGGTTTTGTATAAGTTAACTGAAACTAAAAGTTTTATTGGCAAATAAATGGGCTCTAATTAAGAAAGTGGTTAAAGCAAAAATGTGCAGCCATGGGACGGTCATTGAGTACCCTGCTCTGGATCCAAACAACCCTCATTTTTTCAGGCAATTTTTTGACCATATTGTTTGCAAGAAATGACACCCTTATGATAAAAAGTAAACCAACGGGTGATTTCAGCAAAAGCGATCAGAAGGACTGGAAATTGATTTGATTCTTTGCTGGTGGTCCTTGCCCTCCTAAAACCTACTCCCAGAAGGTTAAAAATGACAAATTTCAAAGTTAAGCAAGTGGGATGTCATTTTAGACTAATCAAGATCAGTGATTACGAGAATATGATGTTATTTTAGATTTTTGACCATCTATTATTACTCTATAGACGCTGCAGGAGGGTGAATGATGGGGCAGGGCAAATTCAAAATATTCGGGGTACAAACCAGGCAAAATCCTGTTTAATTCCAACAAATAAGAAAATGTAAAATAAAACATGTTCTCAATGGCTCTCTCTCATCGGGCTGGTTCCCTTGGCTTGGTGGTCTGTACAAAGCATGTACTTATTTTCTCTTTCTCTCTCCATGACAGTCTGGTCCACATGAAATGCCTTTAATACTGAGTGGACTGAAAGAGGTGGGGCTTCCTGGTCTTCGTTGACCTTAAAAGGCAGTTTTTTTGAGGTTGTAAGGGAGACAAGACTGTTAGCGACAGCGCCCCCTCTTGTCCTGGGGTGGGACCACATACCTCAGGTGAGTCCGGAAGGCAATCCCATGATGAACGTGCGTGACGCCGTCTATCAGAAGAAGACAGATTTCTATTGCAATCAAGAATATGCAGACTGAAGCACACCTGTAACATTTCAAATATGTGATGCAACGCTTCTTGTTGGGCGACACAGTGGCACAGTGGTAGCACTGCTGCCTCGCAGTTAGGAGACCCGGGTTCACTTCCCAGGTCCTCCCTGCATGGAGTTTGCATGTTCTCCCCGTGTCTGCATGGGTTTCCTCCCACAGTCCAAACACATGCAGGTTAGGTGCATTGGCGATCCTAAATTGTCCCTAGTGTGTGTGTGTGCCCTGCGGTGGGCTGGCACCCTGCCTGGGGTTTGTTCCTGCCTAACGCCCTGTGTTGGCTGGGATTGGTTCAAGCAGACCCCCGTGACCCTGTGTTTGGATATAGCGGGTTGGAGAGTGACTGACTGACTCTTCTTGTTTATGACGTACTTCTACCTCCTGAAGTAAATCATTACATTTCTAAATAAAGGTGACTTACACTAATTCCGACTTTGCATGTAAGTTTTACATGTAAGTTTTTCTACGTTTGGGCAGTACCTGAGAGCGTGCACACCCACACACACATACATGCAAGCATGTAAGATTAATTAAATGATAACATTTATTCAGTACTCATATGCTTGAACTAAAGAGATTACACACTGTTTTTTAGACAGTTGCTTTTGAGCTCTAAATGCTTTACATGGAGAGAGCAAATTCAATGCTGAAATGATAATTATGTAATTACAGAAAAGTTGAAGGAAGAAAAAAAAAAAGAAAGAAAGAAAGGCGGGCGCCCTCACACACTTGTACATAGGCAGGCTTTTAAGAATTCATTACACAGGCGCCACCTTGGGAAATACAGATTTCAAAAGTAATCATCTTAAGCATCTGCAGAGTTTCAGACAATTTAGGTTTAATTATTTTTTAATTTTACTTTCAAGTTTTACGCATTTTTTAACCTCCATTTCTCCCAATTCCCCAGCAAAATAATGCCACATGATATTTCCCAAACTGGAGATTTAATGGATTACTTCTGTGCTGTCAAAATGCTGTAATCAAATCTATTATGCCATTTCCATTAGGCACTGAAGCATCTCCAAGTGATTTACGTTAAAAAAATAATAATAAAATAAAAAATTGTGTGCAGAATGAGATAATGTAGAGCCCGGCATGCAGAGGTGGCACTGAGACCGAGGCCAAGTACAAGCGGGTAAATCCAGCTGGGGCTGGCTCTACCATTTTCATTTCTGACAGCAGAGCCAAGCAACCGCCACCTGCTCAGAAAGAAGCTCTTGCCGGCATAAAGAAATTTACACACACGGCTCCTACGTGACGAAGCTGACAAACACCACATGGGCGGGATACAAAGGAGCAGCCGTCACGAAACAGCAGCTTCATTACTTTGGCAAAATGCACAGGATAACACAATAAGCTTTAGTACTTCATGAACTGTCAGCTGCATGTTCAATGTACGCTTATTATTTTAAAACTGGCACCCACTGGGGTGGCACAGGGTGGCTTGGTGGTGCAATGGTGGGCACTGCTACCTGACAACTCGAGTGCATGAACTGCTGTCATGGTTTAGCCTGGGTATTGTCTCTGGAACACGTAAGTTGTGATTGTATTTATTAAAATGTTATTGTCTACTATTTTATTAATTATATCATGTTATGTATTTGTAACATATTTTTGTACTGTTGTGAAGCACGTGCCCTTAGAGGACATCTATAGGGCTATCGTCAGGTAGGTAATACCACTGTAAGTCGATAGAGGGCGCTGCTGCCAACATACTTTTCTATCTGCAGTAAGGAAAGATGTCAGCCAGAAGATGTATGACATCACTTCCTTGCCATTCCAGGATGCCCCATAAAGATGCACTGTAACCAACAGCAATTCATGAGACAAAAAACAAAGTCAAAAATACAAGCATGACTCGAAACCAGAAAAACTTTCAGAAAAAGAATCTGTAAAACATAAGAACGACAGATAAAAAAGGGTTTTGGAATCTGTCAACTTGGAAATTTAACTCAACTTTCAGAGCAACTTTTGGCCCTACATACATTTTGGACATTTAAGATATTTTTGGGCTATAAAAGCCTGTTCTGCACTTTTGGGGCCTGCACAAGCCAAAGTCTGCCAGTAGATTTTGCAGTCAGGCTGCCTGTGGCTGCCTGTGGTGAGGCCTATTTCTGAGCTGGCTGGCCTTGTTTATGGGTATTTTCAGAGGTCTTTTGCTATTTTATGTGCACTCATTGATACCATCCATCAATATGAGTGAATACGACAATTTGACCAAACTGAACATCTGACCCTCTCCTGACGTGGCCCCTAATAATAACAATACTAATACATTTTATTTATATAGCATCTTTCCCATGCCCCTGGCAGCTGTACACCAAGCATGCTGCAGTTTTTCCACATTTCAGGACATGATTTTGTGTCAATGCACACAAGCCCGCTAATTGACTTATAGGCTACCCAGAGTTCATCTTTATTAGTTGAGGAGAGCAGAAGTTTTCTTTGGCCGGCTTTCCAATCTGAATAAGCAATGTATGTTAATCAGTGAAGACACAAAATGCTTTAACCTCAGCAAAGCAAGGAGATACAAAAGGCTTAGTGTCCTCAACATGGCATCAGTATTCTGGAGCGAGCAAGCGCGCGAGATCCCTCAATTCTGCATATTTAACCTTGAGCCTCAGCCATTTGCACTTCCGGATAGCTCGCTGCTCTTCCTAACAGGCTGTAATTCTCTAACATACTAAGCGTGGGACATTTTCCCCACAAAGTGAAGCCGTAACACTAAAGGAAGTTGGGGATGCACAAATGCGGCATTTGCTTAGATCTTTTTACTGAATAGGATAATCCGGAGAAGTCTTAACCCTCTAAAATTAAACAAAAAATAAATGCTTTGGTAAACTGGTAAGAAGTCAATGAGACTTTTGAAAAGCTGAAGATTTAAAAAAAAAAAATACGAGGCAGCTTTCTTCTCATTTTACTCCAAACTGACTTTCAGACTTCTGTCTTTGAAGTAGACGATTATAATGTTTACACTAAATATTAGACAATGTGCAACATTAATCAGTTGTTGGAATTCAGTCAAGGTTCTTTCCAATGACTGGGGTTCAAATTCTTGTTTCATGTATTTTTTGTTCACATTAGTGTTTCTAATTTATATTAATGTTGCTTTTGTTTATGATTTTCTGTATTCCTTATGCCTGTGTTATGTTATGTTCCATGTGCTTTGTGTTTGGTCCCCCAAGAGACAAAGTCACCTGCTCATCACTGCATGGGACAGGCCTAAAGCAGGTTCAAGTCACAATTCCTTGCAGTTCATTCAAATGCGCTTGGGAAATGGAGAGTTTCATAAATTGTGACTTTAAATGAAAATTTAAGTGAATTTCTAGACTTTTTGATCACTTCTCTGTTTTTTGACCATCTTTTGCTGGATTTGAACTTGGGACTTGTTGGCCTCGGACTGCCTTGCCTTTGCAGGCATTCCCTGCTGTGCCTCTTGTGCTCTTTGGAGCTTTACTATGTAATGGGGCATTTTTTTGAAAATAAATCTTTAATTTGTTAAAATTCTGTGTTGCCCTCTGTTATACTAGCTGGAGTTTTAATGGGATTTCCTCCTTTAGTGGGCATTTTTGTGTTTTTGTGCTTGAGAACTCTCAAGTACATAACACTAGTAATGCTGAATTGCTGTTTGGTATTCTTATAGATCCAGTTATATTTAAAAAAGATAAACAGAAAGTTTATCAGATAGATAAGAAAGGCACTATAAAATAGATAGATAAATAGATATCTTAGCATAGTTGGCAGGATAAGACAGACAGACAGATAGATAGATAAAGGCACTATATGACAGACAGGCAGGTAGAGATATGAAATGCACTATATGATAGTTTTTTTCCTATTTATTCTTTTTGCCTCTCTCAAATATTTCTCATATTAAGTTATTTATTTTGGTTTTGTTCTGACTTTAATTTATTATGCTGTCTTTCTTATTTTTTTAATGTTGCATTGTGTTGAGATTATATACATTAGTTTTCATTATTCTTTGCCCTGCTTCCTGTATGTGGGGCCTCAGGAGGTGGTGCCACCTTTCTATGCCACTCAGGTCCTGGCCCAACAGTATTTAAGCCTGGCAGCTGATTGATTAGCAGCCTTGACATTGTGTTCCTGGTTTTTGATTTCATTAAATTCTTTGATTTTGATCTACAGAATTGATCTATGACCCTTATAAAATTACAAAAAACTTGCTACATGCATAACAAATTCTCAATTATAACAGCCGTATTTAAGGATCAGGACTTTACATATAGAGATGGAAATGTCCATTTCTCCACTTTCCAAATTCCAGTAGAATGTTTCAGGAAGCAAAGTGAATCTCATCAGCAATAGGGGTAAAGGGGTCATTAAACTCTGGATGGGACGCCAGTTCAGATGTAACAGCTAAAGCCTTCACTGATGGATTACTACATTGAGGATAATGGAAAGGCAGCATGACTTTATGATATTGAGAAAACAAGAAGATTGGCGCCTCTGTGGACAGCACAGGGCATCTTAGTTTATATAATAAAAAAAAAAAGTTAAAAAAAAAAAAAAAAAAAACAATAAAGGGCCGCTGGTCTGTGTGGCACCTCTAATTAGTTTCTGCATTCAATTCATCCTCCTTGACTGAGGGCTAATTGCACATATTCTGTTTCCTTAATGCATGGCACTGCTTCATGTTTATAGAAGGGCACACGGGTGGAAAAGTGCTCTCATTTGCATTCTCTGGGGATGCGTTCTAAACAAATGGACACTGCCTCTTGCAAAGTCACAGTTTGCATCTGCTTTTCTAATTATGTGGACTCATTTAGAAGCGCAGAGGCTTTTCGGGGGCAGCGTTCAGAAGAGCTGGGAAGGGGATGTTTGCTGGTGCCGCTGCCCTGAGCTGGCAGTCCATTCTTTTATGGAGATTTGTGGTGACAATGTCAGCCTTGCGATGGCACTGCAGGTGTCTCTGCATCTGCAGGATATCAGCCTGACCCCAGTGTCAGCTTTGAAAGAGATGACTCAGGAGCGCAGATGCCACCACCATCTTAAGAACCTAAATCTGTTTACTTGAGTGGCAAGAGCCATCTGCTTCAAAACAGCCACGTGAACTCTGAGGTACCCCACAGAGAAACCTCAGTGGACTGAACTGGGATGTGTCAGTTAGGACAAGGCCAGAGGTAGACAGACATTCAAAGGCACCCTTCTATGTTTACTCACCACTTCACTCCTTTATGGGACCCCAAACCAGATGGCAATAACATATCCACCCATTTTATCTCATTTCATTTTCTGTATTTATTTTCCTGGAGAGTTGGGGTGGCAGCTATCTAACAGGTCAGCCCAGACTTCCCTGTCCCCAGCTACAGATTCCAGCATTTCCTAAAGAATTTCTAGGAATTCCCATGCCAGCTGAGAGATACAATCTCTCCAGTGTGTCCAGGGTCTGTCAGAGGGTTTATACCCAGTGGGACATTTCTGGAGCAGCTCCAGCGGGAGCCACCCTGGGGGGAGCATCCTTACAACATACCCAGACCACCTCAACTGGCTTTTCCTGATCCAGATGAGAATCCATTAAGAAGGCTAACAGAATGTTAAGTTATATTTCGCAGTGATGTGTGGAGTGTGAGACAAAGGAGGTTCTGCTAAAGCTTTATAATACACTGGTGAGGCCTCATTTGGAGTTCTGTGTGCAGTTTTGGTTTCCAGGCTATAATAAAGACAAAGCAGCACTGGAAAAAGTCCAGAGAAAAACAACTATTATGATTCCAGGGCTACAAGGGATGAGTTATGAGGAAAAATTAAAAGAGCTGAGCCTTTAGAGTTGAAGCAAAAAAAGATTAGGAGGGAACATGACTGGTTTTTAAAATTATGAAGGGAATTAGCCTCATGCATTGAAACTATTGAACAAGTTCAACAAGAGCATGGGGATATAGTTGGAAACTTGTTAAGGATAAATTTCACACAAACATTAGGAAGTTTATCTTCACACAGAGAGACACAGACACATGGAATAAGTGACTAAGTAGTGTGGTAGACAGGAGGAATTTAGGGACCTTCAAAACTTGACTTGATGTTATTTTGGAAGAATGAAGTGGACAGGACTGGAGAGCTTTGTTGGACTGAATAGTCTGTTCTCGTCTAAATCTTTCTAATGTTCTAACTCTACTCTGAGACTCTCATGAATCACTGAGCTTCTCAACCTTATCAAGCAACATCAACCCAGCCACCCTGTGAAAAAAACCTCTTTTCTGCTACTTGTACTTGCAATCTCACATTTTCAGCCATTACCCACAGCTCATGACCACAGGAGATATAGACTGAGAGTTTTGTGTTTAGACTCAGTTCTTACTTCACCACTGTGGACTGGTAACAGAGTCGTCAGAACAGTTGCTGCTGCTCTGATCTGCTTGTCAATCTCGTGTTCCATTTCTCCATCATTCATAAACAAGATCTTGAGACACTTGAACTTCTCCACTAAGGACAGTTATACCCACCTCACCTGATGAGAGCAACCCACTCTTTTCTGAGAGGGAACCATGACCTCAGACTCATCTCAGCGACTTCACATTCAGACAGCAAGTCAGGTGCATGCTGTAGGTCACAGTAAAATGAGACAAAGAGGACAACATAATCTGCATAAAGTAATGAAGATGCTCCTAGCCTCCAGCATCCTTGCATATACCTGCACAAAGCAACACTGCTGCACTTAGCCTCCCCATCTGGACACCCTCACATCCTCCTCAATGTTGAATGGAAGGCAGGTAAAGAACCCTTGGAAAGGCAGACTGGTGTGGTGACCCTCATAATTAAGAATGGTGGCCAGAAGGTGTGTTCCAACTGCAGAGCGATCACACTCAGATAAGGGTATGCCAGGGTGTTGGAGAACAGACTCTGACAAATGTCTGAGCCAAAGATACAGGAGGAACAATGTGGATTCTGTCCTGCCCATGGAAAAGTAAACTGGCTCTTCTCCCTGGCACAGTTCCTGAAGGGTGCAAGGGGCCATGATAACAGTCTACATGTGCTTTGTAGATTTAGAAAAAGCTTCTGACCATGTCCCCTTGGCATGCGCTGTGGGACGTGCTGTGGCAGTACAGGGTAACAGGGTTGACCTTGCATGCTAAAAGCTCCTTATATGAATGCAGTGAGAGCTGTGTCCAAATACTTGCTGTGAAATTGAATTTGTTAACTGTGGGGGTCTGGTCACCACTCCTGTCCAATTGAAGGGGCTAAGTGTAGCATTGTAACATAACCACACTATGTCTGAAGCCGACTTGTGTTTTGTATCAGTGTGAATTTGTGTATTTTATGCTTTATCTTTGTTATTTAACTTCATTTGTAATTCTATAATTACGCTCTGTCTCTTTGTAATTGGAGCCACCCCGACATCACTGCTACTAAGCCCTCGCTCTGACTATACAAGTGAGCTGAGAAGCCTCAGTAGCAGCACATTATTCAGTTATTGTGGAGTCTTCTTTAGCACATCACTCATGTCTTTAACTTTTTATGGACTTTGTGTTCACATCTCAAGACCTATTGGGACGGGATTACTTTTATACTAGGACGTGGGGTAAAGCATTTCTTACCAGAGGATCTGTGAAATTTTAGTCCCATCTGAATTACTCACGTCAGTAACTTTTTACAGACTGTGTGTTCATGTCTTAGTAAAAATTACAGAGAATTTGAGCATTATAAAAAGTCCATGAAAAATAACCTCACCTCAGGTTAAAATGGTCCCGTGAGAATCAACATGTCAGTAAAATTCCATCATTTGAGCAATTTGAATGGGGTTAAATTACAGAGGTCATCTGGTAATAATTACTTTATCTGGTGTCTAAAGTGGAAAAAATGAACTGCTGATACTCCTTGTTGTGCACATTGACTGGAGAGGTGGTGAGTTGTTATATCCTGTCTTAGGTGCGAAGGAGTGCTGATATACACAATTTATATAGAAAAGCCGGTTGGCTATGGGGCTGTCCCTCTTGAAGATGCGAATGGACATATTGTTCTTATAAATAAGGGTTACTTCTGTGGTCCAAACAGGGAACAGGGAAATGTCGATACAGAGTATCGATGAGTAGTGGCCCACTTCAGGCATTGACTTTAGCTCACCTCCCTGATGTCAAAACTAATTCTGTCCATATAGAGCTTAAAATTATAGAGGTCCTCTTGTAATTATTACTTTACTTCACCTCCTGGTGTAAAACTAATCCCGTCTGAATAGAGCTCAAGTAAAGATTGCACAGCCTTCTACCTTCTATATAAAGTCTGTAAAATGTAACCCCAGGTCTCGTGTGAATTGACATGACAGTGAAACTGTCATTTGAGCGGTTCAGACGGGACTAAAATTACTGAGGTCCTCCAATAAGAATGACTTTACCCCACCTCCTGGTGTAAAGCTAATACCGTCCAAATAGGGCTTAAAAATGACAGAGGTTCTCCGGTAATTATTACTTTACCCTTCCTGCTGGTGTAAGACTACTGCTGTTCAAAAAAGCCTTCAGTCTTCTTGTTACAATGTTTTGCCTATTTAACTGACTCCTCTCCTGGTCATTCTGACTGCATTCCAGTCCTACTTTAAAAACCGCAAATTTGTATTTTCTTTTGGCTTCACACAAGATTACTCCAATTTTCTGGTTTTCATCTCGTTGATCTCCTGGTCCTCATTTCAAATCTTTCCTGCTTTTCTATAGAAAAGCAAATAATTTAAGTCAGTAACTAAAAAAGTCAGAAACCACCAACAGAAACAAAATTACTAAAA
Source organism: Polypterus bichir lapradei (assembly GCA_026402145.1). Taxonomy (NCBI): domain Eukaryota; kingdom Metazoa; phylum Chordata; class Cladistia; order Polypteriformes; family Polypteridae; genus Polypterus; species Polypterus bichir. Next base: position 54,429,556 of record JANRMT010062840.1, on the reverse strand, counting down.
ATTCAAGCAGTACATATAAATAAAGATCTTTACACCACGATAATCAGGAAATTACTCCCCAGCCTGAAAAAAATAGAAGAGCAGAACTTCAGCAGTGATACCATGGTGATCCTGTCCCACAGAAAACAAGGAACATAGACAAACAACATCAACACACAATGCATAAAAATGAAACCTTACAATTTTTTCAATAAACACATGAAAATAGGGTGGCAGTTTGGCTATAATGAGATGGAATCTTCCATTTGATGAAGGGAGTGTGAGACCTCTAAAAGCCTTAACTGGTCAACTATCCAATTTTTAAATCTATACTATATCAGAATTATGCTGAATTCAAGCTGAGCAGGTAATGGTTGCATACCAGCCCCTCGTGCACAAACCCCAATGGGGACGTCCGAAGTTGTTCTTTGTTAGCCATAATTGCATACTTATGTGCTTAAAACTCCGCATTATAATACGCAAATATCAACAAAACTCTAAACGGAACCCCAGCTCTCAGGGCTCTTTATTATAACATGCATTAATCAGCCCGATCGAAACCCTGAGGAGGAAAGCTCCTGGGTAATATGAGGTTGTACGGCCTGGGAGTAAAGCAGCTGAGAGCCACAGGCCAGGTGGCTCGGAGATGGCTAAGTTAGGAGAATTATCTGTTATTTGTGTCAGGATCACTTGGTATCAGCACTGAGGTGCAAAAGCTGGTAGAAGTACCAATGTCAAAATTTTAGTACCAATCCAACACTACTGGCCGGGGTGGGTTTCTTTACTTGCCTGTAAAGGGGCTCACCCAACTGGGCCTAATTCCAGCTCCACTGGTCAGTGTCAGGTTTAACTGATCCAACATGGAGATTAAGCCTTAAAAGTAGTTTTAAATATTTCAAAAAATGTAACAAAAACAGCCCCAAAAGAAGACGGACAACCATAAACCGTAGCCTTGTATAAAAAGGGCAAATGAAGAACATTTATGAATAAGGATTAAACAGAGCAAGAAAAGGGAAATAAAGGATTTTCCTCAAAGGCAAACCACAGCAAACAAGTCCAAGTCCACAAACCAAAAAAATGAGTCCAATAACAATGAGAAAGATAATCGAAACACTGTAAATCCAAACAGAACACAACATTTACATCAAACTCCACTGCCTGTCTACTCACTTGCCCTGGTCCATCTCAGTACCGGACTACAGATGACCCAACTGAAGGAGGTGTCAATGTCTGCAGGCACTGGGTTATCACACATGTCATCCTGGCCACACAGTTAAAAATAGCAAAGAGGCCACTTCCTCTGTCTATTGTTGTAATAACTTGTGTGTCCCAAAGAGGATATGATATATGCTTTTTTTAAATGAATATGCGCGCCCCCCCCCCCCCCCCCCCCAATCCACCCAGTTACTAAATACGTCTCAGGCTCTCAGTTGGACAAAAGGAATGAATGAATAAATGAAGACCCAGCACCTCTTAAGAAAGTCTTGAAAAGATGCCATTTTCAGTCAGAGGGCTTTGAAAATCCCTTTATACTCTTTTCTTCAGAATAATTGGAAATCTCATCACCGTTACTCACAAGCCTATGGAATCGACTGCAGACATGACATGAAGCTCCATTGCCTCTTAGACAGGAGATGGTGATACGCATCATTTCTAAGTTTTGCCGTTAGGAAAACCTTGAAAATTAATCACTTTTAAATCTCATCTAAAGGAATGCCTAGAAAACCTGTCACGTGCTGCCCAGAGAAATAACATGAACATCAATGGAGCTACTAGGAATGTCTGCCAGGTGCCTGCAGGAATGTTGGGGGAAAGCGAGTAAAGGTAATGATATATCACATTAACTGGATTATGGCAAAAATATAAAAGACTCCTGCTGTTATGATAAGCAGCACATAAAATGACCTCTGAAAGAGCCCTTAAACACGACAGCTTCATCCAAAGCAGCCTGACCTAAAACTCCACTGACAGGCTTTGACCTACACAGTCCCAAAATGGGTAACTAATTACAAAAGTTCAAAATTTATCTTTAATTGTTCCACAATATAAAAAATACACATACATGACATTTAAGGCATAAAAACACAATACTGTATTTTAGGGTTTCCTTTGCAAAAACAAAACGGCTTACAAATCATAAGCAGATACACATGAAGGCAAACACAAGGCGCACGATAAAAGCTCAATGCCACAATTCTGTTGTTTTTTCTAAGGAGGAGCCTGCGTTCTGTGACTCTTTCTTCTTCACAGAAGCTCAAATACCTAGAACATACCAAATAACTCAATGCTTAAACAGCACTGTTTCCCACCCATCTCTACCACCACATGCACATGGCTCTAAATACAACAGACTTCTCTTACCTCAACAGGAAATCGTCTGCCATTGATGCTGTGCTCAGAGCCAGCGGAAGCGTTGCTTTGGCCCCAGTGGAACTCCACTTTCTCCGCTTTGAATCGGCCTGGAAGTCCAGCACCTCGTACAAAATAGTCATCCTTCAGGAGAATGGCAACTGAAAAGAATGGGAGAGTCTTAGTGAGTAATCGGAGATACAAAAGCAGATGCACCCCAGAAAGAACAAATTGGTACCTCCCAAAATAAAACGTAACAAAGGACAAGAGACAGAAAAGTACACTTAACAATTCAGTCTTCATTTACCCAGACTCCTTGGCGTTAACCCCTAGCGTGGGCTTTCAGGATCAGAAATTCTATACAATTACGGCTAACCTTGAGTCGTACTTGGGGTGACATTTAATGATCCGCCTTACATTTTTAACGTTGCTTTAGTCATACAGTGGAGCAGGAAAGTTGAAACTTGCAACTGCATTATTTGTGTCCTCCGCATGTTTACACTGACCAAGTGGCAAAGTAAACACAGATGCCCCAATGAGAGTTGGTGTTTGGCTGATGTTTCAGCAACAAACATCAAATAATCATTCTATTGTCCGGATCAAAGGAGAAACAGATGAGCAAGACAAGGGCAAAAAGTATGGTCTCATGGCTAGTAAAGATTTCTGTGCTCTTGGCCATTATAAACAGTACTATTTCGTATGGAAGCTGCAGTTTAAAAACTGCACAAAGCACCCATTGAGTGCAATGTAAGAACAGCAGTTTATGTCAAACTTAAATCAGTTAGTCTGTTACTGTTCGTCATGGCAATGTTAATGTTGACCTTCTCAATAGTCAATATTATGGATTAACGTGATTCATTTAAAGTCTGAAAACCTGAAGAGACGAGGCCAGATTTGCGAGAAGGAATTCTGAGCTTGGAGTTCGGTTTCGTTGCGTTTTCCAAGTCAAAGGTTAGTCATTGAGTGCTCCGAGTTTTAGCTGAATGTAGCATTAGTCTGAACAACAATTGGGACAGCATTCTGCTGCCATTAGTGGATGAAATAACATCATGCTGCACAAAATCATGAAAAGGTCTGTGTGTTTTCCCACTCTAAGATAATGTTTCAATATTCATGAGAGGGGCAGAGTCTAAAACTAAAAACACAGCGACAAATGAAAAGTCGTGAAGGCAATTTTAAAACTAACGGACACTGAACTATTGCTCGAATCGAGTGAAAGTGAGGACCATGTGACCAGGTCACAGTTTTAGTCAGGGTTCCTTATGTTCCTTTTGCTTATCATTCAGTTTGGATAATTACCGTTATATCTGTTAATATTTTTCTGTTCAGTTTTCATGTGGTTATTACGTTTATTGTATTATTGCGTTTATTGTATTATTATTGTAAATTATGTATGCGCTGTTCTTTGTGTCGTTATGATCCTTGTGTTTGTGGGTGGAGCCCAAAGAGATGGGACCACCCCTTGCATCACTGCTAACAGACCACCCCCATCCTTTATAGGCAGACTGGCAAGAGAGTCGAGCTGCAGACCTCCAGAGCTTCACTCTGCTGAGGAGCTAATGCGGTTCATTTGAATTTGCTACAAAGTGCCTTGTTACAGGAGGTCACTTACAGATACTGAAGTGGTATCCATGCGAGTTTTCTAAAGCGCCTTTCCATGGTAAACACTTTCTCAGTGTACTTCACACTTCTGTACCAATTTCAAGTTGAAGTAATGAGGACTTGCCAGTAGGAATGGAAGTGGCCCTCTTATAATTTTATGTTGCACTTTTTTCAGGGTAAATACCATCAAAGGCACTTTACTTTAATAGTATGTGCTGTTAAATATTTCCTGAGTTCAAGGAACATTGCCAAACTAAATGACTTGCTTTGGGTCACACACGGAGTCAGTGCTGCCTACCCCTTATGATTTTCTGTAGCACCTTTTCATAACAAGTACCTTCCCAAGGCTCTTCACAGTTACATTGCACACCTAGCTAGTGAATCCTTGCTGTGGTGTTTCACACTTATAGTTCAGCTATTGCAGAACTCATTTCCAGAGTTAAAGCACTGGAGGGGTAAACGACTTGGTGCAGGTCAACCATGGAGTCAACGGTGGAAACAGCAGTGCCTTTTGTGTACATCTATCATACAGTGTTTTTCAAACAAATTTAACATCACACCATTTGTATCCATCTGAAACAGAGAACCTTTCATATCTATCTACCATATAGTGCTAACCATATCTAATATGGCACCTTTTCTATCCATCCATCTATTAAAAATTGACAACCTTTCATTTTCATCCATTCATCTATCATATAGTGCCTTTCATATCTATCTGTATAATGTATCACCTTTTGTACACATCCATCAATCTACAATAGAGCACCATTCATATCCATCCATCCATTATCCAGCCCACTATATCCTAACTACAGGGTCACAGGGGTCTGCTGGAGCCAATCCCAGCCAACACAGGGTGCAAGGCAGGAAACAATCCCTGGGCAATGCGCCAGCCCACCACACCACTCATATCCATATATGTATAATATAGTGTCTTGCATTTAAAAAAAAATAATACTTATTGGACTGATGCCTTTTATCCAAGGAGACCTACAACATTTGACAGTTTGTGTTCACTTCTTTTATTTTCCAGTTGAGGTGGAGAGGTGAAGTGACTTGCTCATGGTCACACTGTGTCAAGTAACAGGATTTGAACCCGCAACCACAGGATTTAATGTCCAAAGCCTAAACCACTATGCAATGTTGCCTGCCTAAGTATCTCCGTATAATATAAGTTATATCAAGTATCAAATTATGCATTTCAATAATTTTTTTTGTATCATGGTGCCGGAGAGAGGAGAAATGTTGTACAGTATGTTACACATGACAGTACTATGACTATTACTATGATTGTAAAGGGCTTCAGGTCTCTCTCTCTCACACACACACACACACACACACACACACACACATGCATAGCCAGTCCAGAATCTGCACTTAACACAATACACATACATCTTTGGAGATGTGGAAAGAAAATCAGAGGGTCCAAAAACAAACCTACAAAGACACAGGGAGAACTTGCACACCTCATACATATAACAAATGAGCAGGGGAACAGCACCATCCTCTATACCACTGTGCCAACTCTCCAGCAATGTTATAAAATAACAGAACCACTCCCCATGACACCCCAAGACCATACTGAACTATAAAATTAAGTTGTATGATACACAAACAAGCTGGCAGGAGTCATTCAACCTCACAAGACCAGCTTAGGTCACCAGGAAGATCACCAAGAGAAGCAGTTTGCACGAGGCTGGTGAGTTTTTTTCTTATTAATTTTTATTCTATACAAAGGAAGCCATTCAGGCTTGGCTATACAGAAATAAAGAAGTAAATTAGTGTGCCCCCGTATTCAGTAGCACGACACACAAAAGTGCACTTTCTTAGTTTATTAGAGCATTAATATCATTTTCAGCTTGCAGCAGGACGATACTCACTGGATAATTGACCTTGTCTTTCATTAGATGCCCGATTTGACTGTGGTCACACTTGCTTATCTGTCTGATGACACTGTGCTGCACGGGATACAAATTCATAACTGAGCCAAATTGGGACGACCACAAGCAGGAAACTTTATGACTCCAACAGTCTGACCCCCTGTGATGCCTCTGCCACCCGTGAGTACCTCAACTCTCCTAACAACCGGTGAGGGCCCAAGCAAAGACGCTAAAACTCACCAAACTCCCAAGTGCATTCAAGGTGAACTGCCAGAATTTGTTGACAACCCTTGCCTTTATTGGACTGAGGGAAGTTTCTGGTGATGATGGGCAGGTTGTCCCACCTCTCAGGGAGCCACCCACAAAAGACAAGGTGCATAGCGTAGACAGAATCAAATAAAGAAAAATGCAAACAAGCATAAAGGATTTGGGAGTCATAGTGGAATTGTCACTATCCAATGCCAAACATTGCTCAGAAGCCATTAAGAAGGTCAACAGAATGTGAGGTTACATAGCACCCTGATGTGTGGAGTACAAGTCCGAAAAATGGTCTGCTCAAGATTTATAAAACACTGGTGAGGCCTCATCTGGACTACTGTGTGCAGGCTACGAAAAGACAAAGCAGTGCTGGAAAAAGTCCAGAGAAGAGCAACTAAGCTGATTTCAGGGCTACAGGGGATGAGTTATAAGGAAAGATTCAAAGAGCTGAGCCTTTACAGTTTAAACAAAAGACAATTAAGAGGTGACCTGACCAAAGTATTTAAAATTATAAAGTGAATTAGTCCTGTGGATTGAGAGGGTGACTTTAATATGAGTTTATCAAGAACACAGGGGACACAGTTGGGAACTTGTTAAGGAGAAATGTCTCACAAACATTAGGAAGCTTTTCTTCACATAGAGAACCATAGACACATGGAAAAAGTGACCAAGTGGACAGGAGGACTTTCGGGACCATCAACGCTCAAATTGATGCTATTTTAGAACTAAGTGGATAGGAGAGGTAAGCTTGATTGGGATGAATGGCATGTGCTCGTCTAGACTGTTCTAATGTCTTAATGTTCTAAAATAAATTTAAAACAAACAAATAAATCCAAAATTAACAAAGAAGTCATAAAACAAAGATCTGAGCCCCTGTCAGAGGAGGGACCCTGGGTGAAAGCTAACACTCTGGGGCCAGGCTGGATGTTGGAGATGAATGATTGGTTCACAGAATAGCAGCACCATGATGTCAGCAGAATTATAAGGAGATGAACATGTATGCAATCAATTATTATGTGTTTTATATTTGTAATTAATTTAGACCACTTTGCAGAGATCTGTTTTGACATTTTCTAAAAAGCATAATTACATCCACCGAGATTTATAATAAAAAGTGTGAAATACTTTTCATAGGAATTGTACCACTCTGGAAGGTCCATACCGATTAAAGCACAAAGTTTTGGATTCCATCCTGTTTTTCCTCTGCATGACCCTGAGCGTGTTATGTCATTTGTCAGGGATCACATGGTACAATCTTTTTTTTTGGTCACATGATTGAAAGGCAGCAGTGACTAAAACTCCCAGCTCAGTCCCCATCTCTGTGACCCTGAATGAGTCACTTCACATGGTGCCACATTGGGCGTATTTTATCATATGCAATGTCAGAAAGACAATTCAGTCCCAGTTTACCACTCTGAATGAGTCACTAGACAGGCCAAGGCTCAGTTTCAGTTTTCTTTAATATTATACAACTACTGGAAAGCACTACATGCCGACTAAAGCACGTCTCGGCTGATTCAGTCTCCATCTGTGAGTCGGTAATGCTCCGGGGGCAATTTGCCACCAGAAGTTGGCAGCAGAGTTTTTGAAGTTCTGTGTGTGCTGTGGAACCAGAAGTGGGCCACATAGGAGTAATTATTTGTTAATCTTCTTCACTAATTATAAACTGTATTACAGCAGTGGGCCAAGATAATGAAGAATGATAATGAAGAGCGTGAGGGAACCCCGCTGAATTCGCTTCACCCCAAGTTTGGCAAAAAACAAAGGAATATTCGGCAAACTATGTGAAAAGCATTGAAGTCAATGGGGACGGAGGAACTGAACCGGTTTTCATTGGATTATAATGGTGCAAATAAATGTTCCTGAAGGCGAGGGGAGGCATCTGCCCATTATGCAGTTATGACTATTGTGGCCAAAAATATGACCTGAGCTGTGAGATAAAAGTATACTCTGAGTCCTTTATCTTTCTCTGTGTCACTCAAGATGCAGAAAGAACCACCTACAGCTCAACATCAATAAGACAAAACAGTTGATGGTGGACTTACAGCATGTCAAGGACTCCCAGAGACAAGTCATCATCCAGGAAGAGGAAATGGAGGAGGTGCAGAGCTACAAGTATCTGGGGGTCCACATGAACAGCAGACTAGACTTATTTGACACCACAATGGCTCTGTACAAGAAGGGTCAGGGCAGACTTGGGTCTTTTGACACGTGCAGCAAACTACTGGAAATGTTTTACCAGTGTGTGGTTCTATGCTGTGGTCTTCTGTGGAAGCAATAGGAGTCCAGGCAATGCAAAATGTCTGAACAAACCTATCACAAAAGCCAGCTTCCGTCTCAGGACTGACCCTGGAGACTGTTGTGGAAAAGAGGATGACAGCTGAATTGGATGGTCAGCTAAGGTGCCCTTCAAATGAAAACCACATATGAAAGGCAAATCTGGCTGGAGTACCCACCGGGTAGTGACATCACACACGTGTGTATATGGCATATATTATTCACACATGTGCAAAGCAATTGGCAGTGATGTAAAGTATGAGGTGGAGTACACCTACAGTACAAGTGTGACATAAATCGGGTAGGTGGTGTAGATCAAGTCATGACGTCCCTATCCAACAGCTCTGTGATGTCATGCTGGTACCCCAAAGCATCATGGGGCAGTGGGGAAAAAAAAAAAGTTAGTCTAAGATGGCTGCATGGCAAATTTCTAGGGAAATATTCGAAACAAGAAAACCCAGCAATATTCACAGATCAACATTAATAATGAATAATTAAAGCAGTTTGACCCACCTTTGTCTAAAAGGTTAGTTTTATGATGGACAAAGAAGGAAAATGTTGTAATGGTGTGATAAAAGGAATTGATGGATTGATGTTTTGCTCAATCTGCAAAAACTCACTCTTGAGATGGTATTAATTGTCTGGAAGGAGCTTTTGAAGTGAAGGATTTGTGTTCCAGGCATAGCAAAATGCATAATGCCAGTCTGTCCTACTGCAGAACTAAGGCTGGCACTTCTGAATGAACACCGGTCACTGATAAGTGCTGAGAGTTTCAACAGTTTCAAAGCAAGGGCCTTTACCGTAAAAGGTTTAAATAAGTTTACTTACAGTCCTGGACCAGGCCAATTGGGGGATCGGTAAAGGGATGTAGGTGGGCTCTGATGAAGTTTAGGCCCCCTGATTGCACACACAGTGTCTTTCATTGTTGAAGCTATCCTAAAGGCCATCATGTATTAGGCACAACAATTTTAAAATTTCTGTCACTGGAGCCCCAGTAAGTGGAGTGATTTAAAGTCAGCGACAGCTTCATAGCCACTAGGGAGTCAGACTGCCCTACAGCCCAATACCACCACCACAGCAGAGTCCTCCAAGGATGGCTCATGGACAGTAAACCGACAGACTGAAGGGCAATTTCTCCAATTACTTCACCACTTCACAGTTCTGCCACACAAAATCACTGCAGATGTAACGTGATCAGACTTCCAGGCTGCTGGTGGTCACTCAAACACACCAAGCTGTCATTCTTCAGGATGATAGCAGGCATATAGAGACAAGTGTGCTTAATGCTCTTCAATGTCACTTTTTAGTCACACAGCCTCTACTCGGCATAGAGACACTACTCCTGCTTTATCTCAGGTGCCCGACTGATGGATCTGAAAATGGTCACCCCTCATCCCCTGGGTGGTATTTTTTCAATAAAGGCTGCACTAGTGATTCTTCAGAAGTAAGTGGACCAGCCACCTACTACGTGTGTCCTAAAAGAACTGCTTGTGGGCAACTGTCGGGTCATTCTCAGATATGTTAGGTCACTTTTACATTAAAATATGTTCGTAGCCACTGATGTGGGGGCATGCTGACCATATCAAGATATAACAGTGATAAGGCAAAGCACAGCAGAACTGCATCACAGCTGCCAAAATGCTGCATTCTAACCTTCTGTCAATTTCTTCAGTGCAGAATTAACCCTCACCTATTTTTTAATTCAGCAGACACACTCTGAAACAGACTGCAATGGGGGGGAGAAGGCATGACGAGATGCGAAAATGTTAGTTAAGTGGAGCATGCTGGGAGATGTCAGTCTCAAGTGGTGGGGGACAGGCATGTGTATGTCAGTGTCAGTTATGGGAGGTAGACGAGGCGATCTCACTAAAGTTATGTCAAGTTCACTTAAGTAAGTGTCACACTGGGGTCTGTCAATGTCAGTCGGTGGGGATCATGCCAGGATATATCGGTCAAAGGGGATAGGGGTCTTGGCTATCAATAACCTTGAAAGTGATGTATCCTGATACAGGTTCACTGGGTCAAATTCATCAAAGTCCCAAGAAAATATTACACGTGCAAAAAATATGCAACACATGCTTCTTTAATTTAGAGGCAGACGATGCTAAAGATACATCAACATCACGTCAAGTGGCTTGTGCTAGCAGGTTGGCATGTAATGGTGAATCAGTATAAGCAGAAAAGGGGAATGCTGAGGTACTGTACATCAATCTTAATTAAGATATGTGTAATATAATGAGGTGCATTGAGGTCAGTTTAGGTAAGCCATGCTGGAATATTGGGGTCTGGATGTCAATAACCCTAAAACTGATGTATCCTAACAAAGGTTCATAAGGTCAGTATTGTCAAATATTCCAAGTACAATGAAATACTTACATATTCTAATCAACATGCAACATATGAATTCCCCCTCACAATATTTGGGGGGCAGACAATGCTAATGGTATATCAGCATCAATTCAAGTGGGTTGTACTAGCAGGATGTCTAAGGAAGGTCCCGTAATCGTTAATCAGTGGAAATAGAAAAGGAAAATGCTGGGATACTGTCACAAGCCTTAGTGAAGGTATGTGTTATAGTGGGGTTTGCATGGTCATGCAGTGAAACACAGCAAGGGTCCGTGGTAAAGGTAAAGGTGCGTGCTGGTGGAAAGCAGGGAGACAGCTGAAAGTTCATGTGCAGACGCGATTAGCCCAGCCATTCCCCATTGACAATCGGTGGGTTAGTCAAAGCACCTGCACCCTTAAGGACAAAAGGTGGCTGTGTGGGACAGAAAAAAAAAACAAAAAAAAAAAGAAAGATGGATTTAGAAGAAAATGAAATCAAGGCAGAAAGACTGGCGGAAAAGAGAAAGGAAGCAAAATCGGAAGTGAGCCATGAATGATTGTGTTATGTGCAGTAAATGTTAGGCGAGCGACTCTTTCGTAAAGTCAGCCTGATTAACAACCCGAAGTGGAAAATGGGAGTACGCTGGAAAACCAAGTAACCATCCAAAGGCGGCACCCAGCCTTTCACAATTCACAAATTGTCTGTTCTTGACTTTTTCCACTTTGACATTTAAATCATTTAAAAGCTTTTTTCCCCACTCTATACAAGAAAAAGTCATGACAAATGATGCCAGAAGAGATAAAAGAAGAAAAAGTTTGATTGAAAGGAAATAAGCAGTCTTTCCTGAGCCGTGGATCATTATTAAATGGAGCCAATTATGTTCTTTTATGAGTTTCTTTTCAGCAGATGGCCCAAAAATGAAAGAAAGAGGAAATGTAAATCAAAATGGGTGAACTGAGTTTTGATCTGAGGGGTTGTCGCTGCAGAATTCTGCAAAATGAGCAACAGATGTAGAAAACAAGCAAACAAACAAAGGCAGGAATTTAGGAGTCTCGGTCACTCCCTGGCCTCTCAGTATAAGGATTCACCACATAGCTTGAGCTGCAGTTGAAGGAGATGGGCAGTGAACAGGACCTGTGGAGCAGACAACTCACCGGTCTTCCCAGTGTTCTTCATCCATGTCTTGTTAGATGACTCCACCTCAAAGCCTTCCAGGAATAGCTCCTGGTTTTCCAGAGAGACTTTAGCATCTTGGTCTACAATATCAATCGGGGACTGGTTCTTCCCTCTGCAGTCGGGGTTATGTGAGGCCCAGCTGTCAGGTCCATAGGTACCTGGAAATGAAACAAGGAGAGAGAGGGAAAAAAAAAAGTTAGGACTGAAGGGAAGAATAAAACTTGAAAATTCAGAGTTTGCTGTAGAAGGAACTGCAATTGCAACAAATTGAAAAGACAATGACAGGAAAAGTTCACTTGCAATTACATCAGCTCATTTCCCCATTGCCTTTTTATGTGTGAGGGGGTAAAAAAAAAAAAAAAAAAATCAAGAAAATACTGCTTTATTTTATATGGTGCCACCATCCTAAGGGGTTATACTGTATATACAGTGCATAGTATTCAGACTTCCTCACTTTTTACACACATGCTGCAGCCTTGAGCTAAAATCATTTTAATGTTCTTTTTATAAAGGGGCAGTCACTACCCGAGAATGACAAAGTAAAACCAGGATTTTTATTTTATTTATTTTTTTAATAATGACATAAAAACTAAAAACTGAAATATCCCACTAGCACAAGTATTCCGGCCCTTTACTCAGTAGTTTGCTGAAGCCCACTTATGGCAGCCTGGAGTCTTTTTGGGTCTGATGTGACAAGCTCCGCAAACCTGGATTGGGGCATTTTTTCCATTCTTTTCTGCAGATCTTCTCAGGCTCTGACCAATTGGATGGAGACCGTCGGTGAATGGCTATAGTCAGGTCTCTCCAGAGATGTTCTATTGGGTTCAAGTCTGGGCAACTCAAAGACATTCCCGAGGCTGTCCCCAAGCCACTCGTGTGTTGTCTTTGCTTAGCTCTGCTGGGCCCAGTCTGAGGTCCACAGCGCTCTAGAACAGGATTTCATTAAGGATGCTTCTGTTCTTTGCTCTGTCAACTTCCCTTTGACCCTTTCTAGCCTCCCAGACCCTGATGCCAGTGCCACCATGGTTCACCGTTGGAATGATATTGCCCAGGTCACGAGCGGTGCTCCATTTACTCCAGACATGATGCTTATAGTCGAGGCCAAACAGTTCAATCTTGGTTTCAGCAGACCAGAGAATCTCATTTCGCATCATCTGACAGTCCTTTAGGTCAGTGTTCCTCAACCACTATGTCATGACCATCTTGTCAGTCATGAGCTGCAATTGTTTATAATAGTAGTAGGTCATGATCTCACTCGATTAACCTCCCTCAAATGTCGCACTGGCAGTTGGGTGATCAATTCAGCAACAGAGATGCACTAACAATTGTACTCAAAATCACCAAGGGTGGCCCAAGCATTACTAGTGGGTTGCAAAGACCCTAAATTAAGAAAAAGTGGGTCACAACATCAAAAAGTTTACGAAACACTTCTTTAGTTGTCTTTTGTCCAAGTGGACTTCCATGTGCCTTTCACTGTGGTGAGGTTTGTGTGTCTGCCTGTGAATCTGTATCTCTATCCCTTTAAACATACATTTTTTTTTATAAACAGTAGAAGCAGACAGAGTACTGTACTTGCATGTTTGAGCAGCATGTGACACATCACCTGTCTACAGTACTGTGACAAACAAGAATTATTAGGGTGCAGGAGGTAGGATCAAGCTCAGGCCACCTTTTTCTTATTTTAAACACACAATCAAACTCTTAGCAAGCACTGGGTTGCCCACCTCTTGTCTCTTCAATGCCAGACTCTCTGCCTGCTACACTAAATGGCGGATCTTCTTGTCCCCAAGAGATTGGACTCTCATTCCCAAGCCTGGAAACCCTCAGATGCTGAGCTCAAGCCAGATGACCAAAATGACACAATACAAACTTTGAAAATGGGAAACGACCCACAGGTCTAGGCGGTGCTCTGCGCATTTTAGTTGTGCAGCATGCTAGGCCAGTGGAAGCCCGCTTTGTGTGGAAAGGTCACACGCCATGAAGCGCGCACCTCCTGATAAAATAAAACTACGTGCAAGATTTGATGAAAACACTCAGCAGTAACGGCGCTTTATCCAGTTTGAAAAGGTTAAAACGCATGTAATAAATACCAGGGGATCGAAAGTCATTTACAGTGAATATTGCCAAAACCTCGCCTGCAGCAAGAGTGCAATTGAGCTGCCTTTCTGAAGATGTTGCGACTGAAGGTTAACGACTGACTTCCGAGCAGCCAGCTTCTTCTGCGTGCCACCCAAGGGGCAGGCTGTAGGACCACAGCCCGAGTTTAGGCAGGTTCAAAGCAGCCAGAGAAATGTGACATTACAAACACACACAAGCTGGCACCGTACCACGGTGATGAACTCGAATACGAGGTTGGACTGGCTCACCTGTATGCCCCCTACATGATAGAAGACTTTCTAAATTGTATTGATTGATTGAAAATAATGATGGGGCAGCACAGTGGCACAGTGGTAGTTTTGCTGCCTCACAACAAGGAGACCAGGGTTCAAGTTGTGGGTGCTCCTTGTGTTGAGTTTGCAGGTTCTCCTTGTGTCCACGTGGGTTTCCTTTCACTTAGGTTAGGTGGACTGGGGATGCTAAATTGGCCCCCGATGTGTGTGAGTTCACCCTCTGATGGACTGGCGCCTTGTCTAGATATTGACCTGCCCTGCACACAGTGCTTGCTGGGATAAGCTCCAGCTTCCCCGCAACCTTGCTCTGGATTAGTGGGATTAGAAAATGAAAGGATGGAAACAACAATGAAGACATTGCAGATTTTTAAATTAATCTTCATATTGTGACAAGAACAACGAGGGTCAGTGTCCGATTACCAGAATGTGCAACTTGCTTGCTATGGAGGAATATTGTGGACAGTTAAATTTAATCAGTTATGTTTTTGGAAGGTGGGAGAGACCTCACATGAGAATGGGGGGGGCACATGCAAACCATACACAGGTAGTTCCTGTTCTGCCAATTACTCTTCTCTATGGGACAGAGACTTAACTGGAACAGCACGGTGTCAATGTTAGTTATATTTTGTCGGTGGATGGCGGTGAGGGTGTCAGATGTGAAGTGAAAATAGTCGAGAACCAAACTAACTGTCCAAAAATATTCCCGAAAAAGTTGGCACATTTGGAATTCTGAAATGTCCATAATGTAAAGAAAACACATATTAGCTGCCAAGCAGTTCCCAAAGACCTACATCATTATTATCTTATTTGGCTGACCCCTTTATTCAAGGTGACATACATTTATGATACAGTTGGTTCCATTTCTTTTATTTTCCCATTTGATTCACAGGCAGGTGAAGTGACTTTCTAATGGTCACATAGTGCCAATAGTGGGATTTGAACCTCAAAATTTGTAGTCCGTACTTACACTGCCTTCTAATACCCCCATGGAAGGAGGCTGGGATGGAGAAAATATAATTAATTAAAAATGATGTGACCTAAGCAGGATAAATGTGTCACTTGCCACTGTATGATTTTGCAGTTAAGAATGTCACTTTCAAGGACAACAAATTGTGAATCATGTCTTGATGCTGCATAACAAACTGGCAGAACGGGACCGACCTCAAAATAAATGATAACCTGACCAGGAACAAGACAACAAAAATGGAAAGAAAAGGAAAATAAAGTGAAAGAGACTTGCTTAAAAAGACATGCCCATGCAAGCAAATAAACTCCCAAAATCAAACAGCAAAATTCAAGAAAATGAAAATTCAGTTGCAATACCCACTATCAGGGTCCCTTCTTCACCAATATCAATAAAGCTTTGAGTGACTCACTACCAAACCCCTTAAATATATAAAGGTGGAGGGCGGCCCCTCAGCAGTGATGTCATGGTGGCCCCGCCTTTTGGGTGGGCTACATCCACAGAAACCAAACAAACAATCTTATAAGTACACATAAACAATATGTAAAGCTTAAATAAATTTAACATTATTAAGTACAAAAACAAATTAAAAACAACACAAAAGGGTATAAACCCTGGCTGTCACATAGCACTGTGCACTTAACATCCACTTTTTCCAGTATGGTGTTCAAATGAGAAAAAGCAAGCAGTTGTGGATGTGTGTGTCAGCTCCTCACAGACACACCTCACCCCTCAGCAGTGGAGAAGCACAAGGAGAACATTAAAACTCCACATGAAGGCCACCAGAGCCAGGAACTGAACTAGAGGGTTGGTTCTGTGCTATCTGTCCTGTACTGGATGCAACCTCAAAATAGTGCAATAAAAACTACATTTAGAGAAAAAAAAAATAAAAACTATTATAAAAAAAACAACATGCTTTAGATGAATTTATGCCAAGTGAAGAAAACACAAAAGCAAAGTGAAGAGTAACTGGAAACTCACCAGTTATCCAAGGTTTTGAACAAATTGCCAACTGGCTTATCAAATATTTGAGGAAAAAAGGCTTTATAAAGCAATTAATCCCATAATTGCCAGCTGAAATTAGCCAAGTTATCTGCTTAGGCCTGTTGCTTCATTAGCTGTACGCTCAAACCTCGCTCGCTGCGTCCAAGTCATTGATGGACTATTCAGCTCTAATTAGTTTGTAATCCATGACCGATATAAGACTAATAATGAGATGTCCCACCCTGAAGAATAAGAACTAAGAAGAACTGGGTTCAGCAATGTGTATGCAGCCAGAGAAAGCCAGAGTGTGAAACCATCCATTATGCAGCCATTATCAGAGTGAGGGATGACAAATGAGGAAGGTGAGGCCTCATGTCATTCTTCAGGAATGCTCAACAGAGGGACCGCCTGTGCCAAAGAAAGCTACACATAGGCAAATATTTTTAAATTTATTCTAATATGTGGCTAGCATGAATCATAAATTATAAATCAGTCATTTTAAACACTAACAACCTTTTGTAACATTAGCAATATCTTGGTTATTTTAAATTAATTTATTGGTAACTTGAGCATTCATTTTTATCAAAAACATGAACATTTCTGTTTTTTTCAAACTTTTGAATATTAATGTCCATTGAAAATGTATTCGTGCATGTGATACAATTTTATTTACTGAAAGAAGATCAAAAAGTAAAGTGGAATTATATCAAAAGCTTTATGTATTAAGCAGCTTTCTGTGTATTTTACATCAAGCACCTAAAATAATGCAGAGTTTGATGCATTTCACTCCAGATCCTTTCTTAAGCTGAGCTAGCAGCACAGCAAGACATCCAAGTGCCAAGTAGAGGCAGTGCCCACTGGAATCAGCCAATATGTAATGAAGCAATCTCGGAGGACAGCGGGCATACCCAGTTCTGATAAAGAAGCCATGTGGAAGACTCAGAAATGTCCTTCATTACTGGAGGAAGCATGGGCTGCTTTTGGGAATCTTGATTGCTGGGCTCACACTCATGCAGCCCATGAACCAGTCATTCAAGCGTTAAAGAAAGTGGGTCAAATGCAACAGGTGGGATGATTAAACCAATCAAAACCAAATGGAGATAAGTCAATGGCAGTGCCCATTGGTACTGCGCACAGGGACAGCTCAGATGACATCACCATGGATGTTCACTGCTTTCAACAGTTTAGGGGCTGCCAATATGCACAAGTGACACCGATTCTCTTTTGCTTGAAGCATTAAGAAGCTGCTGCGGAGCACCTATGAGTTGTGGCTTTGTGGCTGCCACCCGCAGTTACCACAGTGCAAATGTACGGACTGGAATAGATCATGGTGTGCCCTGCTCACTCCACAACAAAACATAGTCAGCAGTATTTCATTCTGGGCTGGTGGAGTGTAGTGACCCCTTGCTACTTTGCGCAGGGTGGGGACTAACTTAGAGCTCAGGTGACGTCACCAGGAATTTCACTGCTTAGAACAGTTTACAGGCTACTCCTGCAAGCGGAAGCATAGGGGATTCTGTCCTGCTGAAAGCGTTAAGGAGCTCCTTCAGTGCACCATTGACACCTAAGTATGTGAACTCACTGCTTTCCACCAACAGTTAGCAAAGTGCAAATGTCTGAACTGAAATGGATCATGGTTGGTCTCACCACCCACTCAATGACAAAACACTTGGCATAGTTGGCAGGACTGCACTGTGGGCAGGTGGAGTGTAATGCAGAGGGCCATTGGTGTTGTGTACAGGGTGCTTCCTGACTGAGAACCCTGCTGGAGGTGTAGCACTCATAGCCAGCTTATAAAATGTTGATGCAAAAGGGTAGTGTGAGAGGTTCTCTCTTGCTCAAAGCATCGAGGACCTGCTTCTGAGCACCTCTGTAACCTACTGTAGGTGTAGCAGTTTTGTGGCTAACTACTACCAATTAACAGTGCAACTCTCCAGACTGGAATGGAGAAATGTCCTACCAGCTCCACAACAAAATAAGAGTAAACCATGTATCTGTTTATTTATGTAGTGTCTTCTTATAATGTGCACCATACCTTATTACTTTTCAAACACTTTCATATTTATACAAACGGAGTACTGGCAGGTTCTGCATCACACACTTAATCATGCAACAAGTGGGTGCTGTGATTGTCTCTGAGCACTGTTGATTCTGTATCGCTCCTATTGGTTCATTGTTACCCTTTCCATTTTTCAAGGCAGCCCAGTCCTGCTTACTGATCCTGGTCTTGGAGAGGGGCAACTCTGGACTGTGTACACATGACAATAAGGACCCTGTGAACCACAGAAACCCCATATGAAGATGCGTAACAAGCACAGCTTCATATTTTATTTTTAGTGTGTCGCTCAAACTCTGGCAGACCCCAATAGCTTGATAAACTGCCTTTCTTTAATGAATACTAAGCTAACAATTGCTTTCTCCAGTTCTACAACCTGAAAGCCCACAAGTGGTATTTGCAGGAACTCCATGGTGGTTTACAACTTGTAGTCTTAACCAGGAGGCCATATTCCCTCTTATTGGAAGCGACAAGATGGCAAGGTAAATCACAAGTCAATAATTTGCTAAATTCAGAAGCAGAGAGCTTTGAAAAAGTCAAATCATGCGTCACTACCCTGCTGTCCAAATGTGTGTGTTTCAGATGTGCTTCATCCCCCTCCAGTTGACAGACCCCACCTGGCTACCACTCTTAAGGCACGTCAAACCCATAATTAGAAACCATTAGGAAACGGATTACCAACAAATGCCATGTTCAGATCCTGTCTACATTGTCAGCATCTGGAAGCCTCAACTGTTGACACACATGAAGAGCTGGTCTGCTTTGTTCACAGGAAACTTTCTTTTGGTCCATTTTAAGAGTGCTGCTTTATACTAAATTATAAAATTACACCAATCAACTATATTTCATGTGGCTTTCTGGCTCGTCTCCATCAACCAAATCTAGGAATTCAACATCAAAAGAAAAGATGTCAAGTGGACAATGAGCAACTGGAGGCCGCTGCTTAACCCTTCAAATCCCCCCCAGGGCCCTGAATTTCAAGATAGCTACCCTGTAACCAGAGGGCTATTTAAAGTGGATCACACTGTGAAAAAAAATGAAACCCGATTTGTGAAGATTTGCGGAAAGGTTCACAGTGGAGGGATATGATCAAGTCCCGGGATATCCTCGCCATTATGAAATGTCAAATGAACATTAAACAGTTAAAGAAAATTCATGACACAGTTCCATAAGCAGCTAAAAATAAACCAGACATGAGGTCATCTTCAGTTGGCAGTTATAAAATAAAAGTTCCTGTAGATGCATATTTAGATCAAACATGCTTCAAAATGTATTAAAAATGGCAGGGCAACATTCACATTTTTTGCATTAATTTATCTTTGTTTGTATGAACACAGATATCTGCATGACTTTGGTCCCTCCAGGATTCATTTCTATGTAAATCTTTCGTCATTTTTTGCTTATTTAATACATATTTCAGAGAGCTTAAATACAGTCAGTTCTTGTTATTCACGGGGGTTATATTCCAGAAAAATCCCATGGAAATGGAAACCATGGATATAGAAGCATTGATCCTATAGAAAAAAGGGGTTAGGTTCTAGCGGACCCTAATCATAATTCACTTTTGTTACCTGTTAACGCATCACTTTCTGTACCAAAAATCCACTAAGCTCATCACAATGCATACTGTCAGTGTGTAACCCCCAAATTGCACCAACCCGAGTCAGGAACGACATGGGGAGCCATCCGCTCATTGATCCTCAGGGCTTGGTAACGAACCTTCCACCGGTTCACCTACAGAAACCTTGTTAGGACTTTTTCTTCCTCTAGACAGTCAGGCTCGGTTGCTTCCTTGGCGCTCCGCTAGCAGCAGCGAGTGTTCATGGCAGGGCAGTCCAGTCAGTAGAGACGAAAGCACAAGCTTAATCAGGGCGAGTTTATGACCCACATTTACTGAGAATTCACAGGGGCCAATTTCAAGCCCTGGTCCCAGTCACAAATGGCTGTTCAATGACTTACCCACGCATCGTGGTGCCGGAGAGATACCCGTTGATCCATTCAATGTAGCGCGGGTACAGCACCAGACAATGAAGAGGATCACAGACCTGTTATTACTCAATCTCATGTGTCATAAAATGGATTACACTTTTATAAGAGTGGACAACCGAATCCGCGGACACAGATAGCGAGGATTTAACGCACTCTTCATTTGGGGTTTTGAACACTGTAAATTTAATTATTTTTTTTTTAGCTATTGTTAAACACCTTGTTCATTTTCTTTCTAAGTGTCGCCGTTTTGTGGCACCATTGCTGTTCTGCTTGCAAAAGGCAACAGCAGTTTTGAGAGTTAATGAAATCAGATGAGAAGGCAGAATTTGAATTCATGCACGGGTTCTAACCAGGAAGACGATAATTACATAACAAAGCTCAGAATCGTGTTCACAGAACATGGTAAGTCGTGAGCCAAAAAACACATTGACAGGAGCATTTTTTAATGAGAAACCAGGAGACATGCGCTCAGAAAGAAAAGGGTCAAAGCCATGAGGTTAAAAGATTTATAACACATTAAGAGACAGTCTGAGGCAAAAACTGAGGTCAAAAGATGAAGCAAAAAGTCAGTACCGAAATATCAAAAGCAAGAAAGACTTTAGCAAAAGGTTTGGTAAGGTTTTGAATCCACAGATTAGATAAAGAACTGCAACTACAGCCGACCCTCTAATACACTGATGTTCATTGGGTCACATTCTCTAAGGCTGCACCCTTGACAAAGTGGGACATGGGCCTAAAAACAAGTGAAAAACAATGGTGTCAAACATAACAGACCAAAAACTTACATAAGTCTTTTGCAATAAATGTCAGAAATGAATGCTTGCCTCAGAAAATGCCTAAAATGAGTATGAGATCATAACAAACAATGAACAATGTTAAATAAAAAAATAATAACATAACACAACACAAAACATAACAAAAAAGGTTACAGTTTATAAGACCGAAGAAATATAAAACACAACTCGTAATCAGAGGGCAGAAAAAAATGGCACCGCCTGTGTAAGCAAAAGCTCTGCTAATAGGAGTTTGGGACTGGGCTACCTATGGTGAGGCCTCTGAGAACTTCCCTTAAACAACAGGGCCTCGTGTTCTACATTTCCTGTGGTGCCTTTAATGGGAAAACTATATATCACAGCTCTGTATATGAAAGTAGAGGCCAGCCAAAACATTGTTTGACATTTCTAGGTGACGGAGATGCAATATTTAAACCTGCCACCTCGCAACAAAAGTCCAAATCCCTGACCTCCAGTCAGCAGTCTCGTTTTCCAAAATCAGGTACCACAAAGAATCCACAACCAGCCTACCTGCCACAATGTCCTACCTCTATGCCAGTGAACAGCTTTTCACGTCTCTGAGCAAGGCTCCTCTGTCAAGTAGCCCTTTGCCAAGTTTTTATTCTGACACAACCTATCTGGTGTTTAACTGCTTTCATAGCCATTCCACATCTCTCAGGGATCCCTCATAGACCAGCACAGTCTCTTTCACATGAGTGTCTCTTCCCTCTCGTGTATTTTGCTGTTTCAAATAGCAGCTTTGCTTATTTTAAATTCAAAGCTATTAATTATACCTTATGGATTTAATCCAATGGGCCGAGCTGCCACCACCGCCTCTCACACTGGCGTCTTTAGCACAGCTGATAATTTGCTATTCACAGCATTTGCATTTGCATGCAGCACAAGCTTCCACCGTGAATAAACTTATCAGCAAGCACTGGAACAAATGATAAGGCACAGAAAAGGGATGCAGTTAACCTCAGGCCATTGGATCTGCCCGTGCATTCATTTATTTATTTATATTTAATACCAATTGAAGCAATAAACATGAAAAAACAATAAAGGACGTGATCTGATTAATAATGCAATGTCAAACCCCCAAATGTCCTGCTGACACCTGGATTTTAAAAAGAAATACCTAAGGAACTACAGGGGATTCACAAAGTCTTTGGGCAGCTTCACTTTCTGCACACTTTATTGTGTTGTAGATTTTATTTCTAATGAAGGCATATGCCATTTTTGCCCCACAATATCCGATGATGACAAAGTGCAGAAAGATTTACAAATTTATTAAAAATCAAAAAACAGAAATCTCTCATTCTTAGAGAAATACTCAGACCCTTTGATGTGCCACTCCAACAATGCACAAATAGCAGCAAAGTGATGCAACTCTCTAAAAAGACCCCAAAATTAGACCAAGTCCTTGCCTACCCTGCCTAGAACAGGCCTCACCTTTGGCACCCTAACCCTAAACTCAAATGGCAAGCTTTGGTATACAAAGGCCTAAAAGGGGCCTTCAATATATTGTAAATGTTCCAAGAAAATACCAAAACAAATCCACAAAAATGCCACTCTGTTATGATTGACATTCTTAATTAATCTTTCTTGCGTTCTCATTAAGATTTGAAGTTACATTTTTCTGGGGTTTTCTGACCCAGAGAGTATGTTTATCCGTTTATCATTTTTGCACGTTATTTCAAATCCATTTTGTTTTAACAATGGAAACTGCCATTTTCAGTGCTTCTTGATGCCAACTACCTTGGTGATGTTTCCCATAATGCACTGGGCCAGTGCGATGATGACATTATCGGGCTGACTCCATAAAAGGTCACTTTTCACAATTCTAATTAATTCAAGATTGAAGAAAAATGCTTAGCAACTTTGTCAACTTCTTTGATGTTTTTTGGTTCTATAATATGTGCTTGGTTCTTTGACTCTGGTTTTTTGGTTAGCGATAAGTGGCAAATGGGACGTCAACATAACACCTGACTGAAGCAGATAGATGGTCATTTCTGGAGGGTGGGACTGGACCGCGTGTCTGCCCTGGGGGTTGCCCATTAGGATCCCGAGCTGTTTTGTCGTGTGGTGGGTACGGCAGTGAGTGGTACCAGTGCATGCTCCCCAACCTGACTGATAAGTGGTTTTCATAACCGTGCTTTTGTCTTTCAGTTTGCTTTTCTTCTGATATTTTCTCACAAAATCTTCACCAACCATTCTTTTCCTCTCTGAACACCCAAAAGAAAGAGGAACTATGAAAAACTATGCCTTGGAGACAAATCCAACACAAAATCTTTATAATAACAAATATGCATTTGGTAGAATCAAAAGGATAACAAAAAAGGCAAAAAAAACTCCACAAAATTAGGCATCATTGATTTGGAACTCCGGTACATTAATTCAGATAAATTAGGAGCTTGTCAAGATACCGTAGTGGCAGCCGTTTTGAATAAATGCTGAGTGATAACACTACAGCGCGCCAGAGATGCATGATACACGAGATTGGGTGCTGCTGCCTATAAGCTGAAGCATTTGCTGTTATACGGTAAACATTTGTAAGCAGGGAAAGTTCACATTAAACTAACGATAGAAAGTATAAAACAACACTGGAAATGCATTTGCTTTGTATGTAAGAGACATGAGATACACCTGTTGCGTGCCGAAAGCTGTAACATCTGTTGTGTCCTATTCCCCAATCAGCGTTCCTGAATTCTATTATAATCTTATGGACCACGAACTATCATAGAAGACAAGAACTGGATGGCATCCTAAAGGGGGTGAATGATCCCTTACCTGTCTGGGATGCCTTGGTAATGGGAGACCGCCTCCCGGGGCCACGTGCTCCCTCAGTAAGACAAGTGGCAGCATCTCTTTGGTGGGTCTACCGCATAAACACAGACAGGGCTGCATAGGAATTGGAGGTCTTATGGGAAGGCATGCTGGGTTCTCTGGGAGCTGTGGGCAGGTTGTTCCGCCTGATCCAGAAGTGCTGTCCAGATGGGGTATGATAGCACCACAAGTACTCCAGGGTCCGGTGTGAAGGAAGATACTCCTCCTCACTCAGAGAGTCAGAGTTGGGTGGGAGAGGTCAGGCTCACTAAGGAGGAGTGAAGGAGAGGAAAGAGATGGAGAGAAGGAAGAAGGATTTTGTTCTAAGTGTGCTTGTGCCAACTTTGGAGAAGCCTGGGAGACGTATCTGTGAATAAACCCTAATCTTTATTTGAACCCGGGACTTGTGTTTGTGAGGCTGCATCTAGGCTTTGGAGTGCTGCAACATCCCCTACAGGTCACAGGATATATACGCAGTTGGACAGTGCCTAAATGAACAAAAAATAAATCTGAATGTAATTAACACATGAAAACACAGAAAAGGAAAATAAACATAAGGCAGGGAACACACCCTGTCTGAGACATGACAAGACCATTTCTCTTCATCCTGGCTATTTTTTTTATTTTATATATATCAGTGGGAAGAGAGGTCAGTGTTACACCACAACTCTGCTAGTGTGGATAAAAACGTTAACTCAGAATTATCCCAATTGGAACCACCACCTGGAAAAGCATTCATCTAAAATTCCTACTGGGATGCTGATATTTCTAACATACCTCACAGGACGTGAAGACAGTGTAGGAATTAGTCATCTTGGTGGCCTTCACAGGGATGCATTGGTTTTATGTCATTGTAGCAAAGGCTTTAGAGACCTGGCTTGTGCCAGGTGACAGCTCAGTGCAGTGTTTCAACTGGGACAGGTGCTGTTTTGGGAAGTTGGAGCTCTTAAAATAGTAATGTGAAGCACAAGGCAGCTTTATCTTCACAACGTAACTCGAGTCCAAGGCTTTCAAAAACAACTGGCTTAAGCTTTCACCTGCTGCATCCGGCTTCCTTCAAAGACCGCTCAAAAATCCCCCGGAAAACAACAATGGTGGCAGACCCGTTACTACAAGCCAGGCACGCTGAAGAAACCAGAGAATATTATTGTTCTGTTTTATAAATCCCATATATCGTGTTTAAAATGACCCCCCGTGTTTAAATGTTAAAGACAGGCAGAGACTGCATCATCAATTACTCTGCTGAAATGGATAGAGGGAGAGATTTGCCCCTCGGGTACAAACTGGTGCATTAAAGCATTTTGTTACAGAATGTCACCATTAGATCATCGATGCCTTCAGGATTTATTGTGCAGAGATCCATTAGGCTTTGATGGTGCCAGCAGTATTTCCTGGCAATGAAAAAAGCGAAGCCGCTGTTGTGACTAGTCCCATTTACATGGCATTACAGTGGCAAGGCGGTCATGCTTTGATCACAGCACACTCCACACATGCTAGGAATTTCAAGTTTCACTCGGAGACGCTCGCTGCAGCTCTCTTTGAGAGATCGACAATGTTCTTTTTTTTCAACAGATTATAAAATCACAGTGAAAGCTGTGCAGGGGGTTGAGGGGGGTTGGGGAGGTGGCTTTCTTTACCACTTTGCATACCCAAGAAGCAGCGGGGAATGAGGTAAAACGGAGCAGCTGGAAATGAGACGAGTGTAGGCTTTGCTAGAATACAAATTCGATGATCACATCACCGATTCAGCATGCAAAGTTCAAACCCAATACTTACAGTATGTGTCCTCAGAAGAAACGGTGACAGTGTCAGGGTTTTAGTCAACACTGCAGGCTCATTCACAAGTGAGTGCTTGTTTGCCATTTTTCAAGTGTTTTTTCAGACATTTTTTGGCCACTTTCACGCATTTTCCAGCATTCTTAAAGCACTTTAAAGGAACTGTTCTGCAAGGTAAAGTATGTCTGAACATTAGAACATTAGAAAATTGTGACAAGAAGAGGCCAGAGATCTGAAGGCCCCCAAAGTTTTGCTCTCCACCACACTACTTGGTCATTTATGCCATGTGTCAGTGGTTCTTTGTGTGGAGGAAACCTTTGATGCATTTGTGTGAAATATGCAACTGTGTACCCATGTTCTTGTTACAGAATCTACCTTAATGAAAGGGTGTCTCTGTCACTCTGATTTCTGTGTCTGTCATTGTAACAGATGGTGCATTGCAAACATTTTCAGTAATAAAATGCATTGTATTTCATTCCAACAGATGGCACATCACAAACATTACCATTGCTTTTACAAATCCCATACCAAATGGCATATAACAGACCTATGTATTGCATGTTTCATTCCAACAAATTGTACATCTCGAACATGAGCACTTTTTTTTTGCATACCGAATGGAATATAACAGAGACATATTGCATTGTATGGTGCACTGCAACTGTTAACACTGAGCTCTGTGCTGATTATTTAGATTTCAACCTGTTTTGGACAGGCAGCGCAGCTTCTTTGTTTTAAAGTAACAGCCTAGAGTAGCTGAACTCATCCCTTTCATAATTTTAAACACTTCAGTCATGTCTCCCCTTTATCTCTGTCTCAGCTCCTTCAGTCTCTCCTCGCGCCTCACAACTCACCTCTCCGTAGTGGAATGAGCCTCGTCACTCTCCTCTGGACTGTCTCTAATGCCGTTATGTCTATTTAGTAATATGGAGACAAAAGTGAATGGCGTACTCCAGGGGAGGCCTCACTAGTGCATTATATAACTTAAGAAGCTTAACTGCCCTTGACTTGTACTCCACACTTTGTGATTTATAATCTAACATCCTATTTGTTTCCTTCATTGCTTCTGTCCACTGTCTGGATGTAGATAGTGATTTGAGTTCACCACAATTCCCAAGTCCTTCTCATAAGATGACTGACATTATTTCTTGTCACCATTTTGTGGTGAGGCGATTTTTGCACTGAAACATCAATATTGGGTTCATCCTGTTCTACAGCAAAGGGAGTCTCTGAGCAGCGGTTTTTAACCTTTTAGAGTTGTGGACCAGTTCCAGTATGAAACTCCCCCTTGGAATTTCAAGCATCTAGTTTTATTAGCAGTAAATCGGAAAGTGTATTTGCTTCGAGTTTCGAGTGTCCATATTTATTAAAATTAGATCAGCAATCAGGGGTCTCACTTTGTAGTTTCAATCGTCCAGATTTATTAATATCATATTGGCGAGATGGTAGACATGATACACGATGAGTTTTACAGTACCGTGGCCAGCAGTTGGGAATGACTGTGCTAAAATAGGTGCCTTGCCTGATTCTCACAGGATGGCAAAAAAATTCTATGGACCAGTGCTGTCAGCAGTTAGAACATACTGGTCATTTATTTGTCACTTATAGACTCTTTGAACCGGGTTTCTTTCCTAGTGTGTATATAAACACAAGTAACTCCCGGCTCTCTATAACACCTTGCCTGATGCATATTGGAAACGATTCAGTTGGCCAATAAAAGGCAAGATTTTGCTTCACTTCTCATTATGGTTGCCACGGGACAAAAGAGGGGAGGAGTCTTCAAGAAAAGTTGGGAGACCAAACAGGCCACCCTGGTTTAATGCTCTAAACAAAAGTACTAAAATAAGTGGTTGGTGGTGCAAGAACGGAAAACAGACGTGTAAACTGCTGGTTGGCCTGCTAGGCTTGTCAGTTTTAAAGGCTTTATTGAGCTGGTCCAGATTGGGGACACCTGACATGCAGGAGGGTCTGCCATTCTTTCTGGGGATGAGGAGAGGCGGGGTTTCAGAGAAGGTGTAGGGTGGGGCTCCATTGCCCTCACCTGCCTATTTTCTTGGCAATGCAGAGGGGAAACATAGATGATAATGTTAGCGGCAGTGCCCTCTCTCACACGTAGGTGGTTCTGCAAGCATCAGTAGAGTCCAATGGATGATCTTCAGAAGCTGATGCGTGACAGGTATAACAACAAACCTTTATTTGCTATGGTGCTATTAACTTTACAAGGCAAGCAGGGTTAAAGTAGAACACAACCAAATCCAGGGTGACCTCTGTCAAGCAGCTCAAGTACGTAAATGCACTCAGGGCCACAGCCCATTTGTCAACATGTCCTACTCCATCCTGCACTCCAGCCTAGGTGGTTGGGTCTGGCCCTTTTGTCATTAAAGCCTTTTTCCCAGCATTCCTGTATGTGTGTTACGGTGAACTACTTCATTTTTCCCGGGCTGCCAGTGCTGCTCTCAGCACGCCAATCTGGCTTTTAATCAGTTGCGTTCCTAGAAGCTTTCCGCAGAGAGAATAAACGCATTCATTTCAAACACAAAGAAGAACACTTAGCCCACAGGTCTCCAAGATCCCAAAATTAACAATCCAAGCCGATTTCCGTCAGCGCCTGGATAAAAGCTGCTTTACGACCCTGCATTAAATGAGCCAATTAACATGTCAGTTATTTTACTTTGAACGGAGATAGGACACTATTTGCCTTCTTTTACTTAGCAGGCAGCTTGCTTGAGATGGCAAAAAAATTAGAAAATAAAAATCAAAGTTTTTGGGGAGATTTGTGTTAATTTGTGTTCAGCGTCACACAAAGTTGCGATTTTTCCATATTGCCTTCTACAGCAACTGCTACCCCAAAGTGCTTTCTTGTTTAACTTTTTTTTCTTTCTTTCTACAATCAAAGAATGGCACATGAAGTAACTTGATCGGCATTGCACGGAGGGCCTGTGTTGGCATTGAACGCCTGCCTTGCATTTACCCTGCACACCAAACACAATATGATGGCACCCATATATATACTGTTAAATCCAATGACTTAATGAGGCTTAATAAAACAATAAAGATGTGACTTTATAAAGTGCCTTTCACATTAAATTCCACCCTGAATTGCTACAAAGCAGTCTTTTCTAGTTTTCTATACTTATGGGTTAAGGGACTTGTTCAGGGTTATAAGCCAAGTTGGTAAAGTCTACTGAATAAGCCGTCTCGTGAGTTTATATAGTGCAATGTTAAGGTTAGTACTTGCATCCTTATGATTTAATACAGCATGTCACACAAGTGCCATTAGGGGACACGTAAGGGGCTTGGCTGATTGTAATTACATTTCAAACCAGGGGTTGGCACTGTCACTTCATACTTCTTCTCTTCCTCCCGCTACAGAAAAAATGATTGACAGAGCAACCATCGATGATGTCACTTCCTTTTCTGGCCACCTTAAACTGTTTCTTCTGTTTCCTAGGTCCTAAAACCAGATACTCCACCATCTTGAATCTATCCAACTGCCCTATCCCCCCCCCCCCCCTTGTAAAAGTACCCTCCAGTGGTCCAGGAGGTCCTCGACAGAGCTCTAATCCTTTGCTACAATTCCCATGCAGCCCTGCTGAGATCAAGACTGGAGCAGCACCCAAGGTATGCTGCTACCAAGTGTACTGTCCAGCAGTCCTCATCTGGCGAACCATTACATTGGCATCATGCCCAGGGAAGGTACCACTGACCACCCAGTCCATCCATGGCCTCCTTCACATTAGAAACAGAAAAATCCTTTTAAAAACAACAACACAACTGACTTTTCAGTCGATGAACATTGGAACCTCTTCTCATGAATCCATCACGACCTGTGAGTTGGAACTCGAGCCTTGTGAGCCTCTCCAGGGAATGTCCTTTGTGATCACTCAGATGTTTTCTTACAATGTCTACTTACCTCAGGCATCTTGTTTTTTTCTTCCTTATTCTTTCCTCCTATTATGTGTGAAAGGTGCTATATCAAGATTAATGTGGCTATCAGTAGAACTGTCTCGTCTCGTGAGGACCACGGCCGTGCCTCCGCTAACAGCCACTTAGTGTATCAAGTGTCAATGGCGGGCAAGGCATTTCTGTTGACCAAGCGATGAAATCAGCTCCGACAGTGCAGGTTTCATGTTTTTTAAAAGGGTAATCCCCTGATGCTGCGATGTTTATCATACTGAAGACACCACTGGAGGATGATAAAAAAAGCACTGCACTGTCAACACTCTTATTAGACAAGCTGGGAGAAACAAAAAGGAAACAGCTCCTCGTAGGCTTTATCAGTGTCCTCCAGGGGCTTCTAAGCCCAGCAACTCCAACAGGACCTTCAAGGTGCGGTAAACAAAAACACAGCAGTGTGTAGAGCTTAATGTTTGGCTGGGGGGCGCGTACAGAGAATCTCTGGGATTAGATGGACAATTCACACAGAGTGCAGGGCTGTGTGTGATGTGATATTAAACCTTCCTATGTCAGTTAGGACCAGGGCTGTGGAGTCGGAGTCGTCTGAATCAGTTATTGCATTACTGGTGTCAGAGTCACTAAAATATTTTACATGTAATATTTTTCTGTCGCTTGCACATAGAATATGTTATTGTAGGCTACCACAGCATAACGTATACTGACTTCCACATTTCCACAGACAACAACATTGACAGCTGCTGCACTGTGAATGGTGCTTAGGGGGCTAACATCTTTCCTGTCTTTCTACTTGATGCAGGTTGATGGGACTGTGGTCACCAGGTATAACATGGCAGTTCGGTCGTGCAGCGTCATATGCATCACTTTCATTCTCTGTGTCAACGTCCGATGACCAATTCACATTGTCATCACTATTGCTTGATTTAGCTAATGGTTCAGCTTCAATTTGTCCTAAAACTGGCTTTACAGCTTCTTGTTTGCATGCCGTTGTGTGAATCACTAATACTGATGAGTTACCGTAGAAGGGCAAAACATACAGAAATATTCATGACGTTTTTGCAGCATGATGTTCTTTTATGCTGTAAATGGCAGCCGACTACTGTCCCAAGTGCTGTTCGGGCTTAACACTGTAAAAGCAGATTATTACACGCCACCCTGAGTCTGACTCGGGAAGAATCACAATTGCATGGAACTCTATGCCCAAAGAAACCCTCAGTGTTAATGCCAAGGAGGTTAACGGAGGCATCTAAAACACCCTTTGTGGGCATCTGCATGGGTAAGACCTGCTAAGCAATGGCAACCAGGGTTGTTTCTGACTTATGCCCGATGTCAAGCTGCTCAACCATGACTTGTTTTAATTCTGGTATAAAATGTTGTCATGAAAAGACTGTCAGGTTAGGTTCACTGAAACAATGTGAGCATTGCTGGACACATGGTGTTCTCTCCAGGGTCCTGTCCTGCCTTGTACTCAATGCTAGCAGAACGGACTGTAAGCCCCTGTGACCCCGGGATGGATAAAATGTGCATAACCATGTCATTCTGTCAAATAACAAATGGCGGCTCATTAATCTCTATGGACTGGCTGACCCCGATACATGCGTTACTGCTGCCTTCAACACCACACGCCATGTATGTGATTTACGGTATGTGCCCAAACACTCAGACACACGCATAAACACAAGCATACACATAAACCCTGACGGTCCCACTTAAAGAATGTGTTGACTGGACCTGTAGTGCCCTTTTCATTTATTAATGTACTCCTCACTTTATCAGTCTGGTGCTGCACTATGAACAAAAAGGGTTCAATACCTGTGTATATACACATTTCAAGATGACAAAGATGAAAGATGCTAAATACAATAAAGTTAACAGTGTAAAAGGTGAAATAAAAAGGAAGTGACCAATACAAACCATGCAGGGAAAAAAGGGCAGCATAACTGCAGGAAACAGTTCTAAAGAGTGTTAAAAACCTGTGAGAAATATAAAGATGAACAGACAGACAATAAGTGGGACGGAGAGATAAGAAATATTGAACATTACAGATGTGGAAAATATATTATATATAGGAAAGGCACTACATGGAATAGACAGCTGGGCAAACAGGAAGGTTCTTATTTATCAGACCGATGTGAAAGGCACCATATCACAGGCAGATGGTGATACAGGACAGGGATAATATAACAGGTAATACAAAAGGTACTACTTTATATAGTAGACAGGTGAATGTTACAGTACAGCAGGC
The DNA here is from genome assembly GCA_026402145.1 of Polypterus bichir lapradei. NCBI lineage: Eukaryota > Metazoa > Chordata > Cladistia > Polypteriformes > Polypteridae > Polypterus > Polypterus bichir. The sequence goes on along the minus strand of JANRMT010062840.1, from coordinate 54,397,785 downwards.
AGAGATGGATATGTCAATATGAAAGGCACTACAACGCATTAAGATAGTTATAACAGGCATTATGTAATAGAGAGGTACTGTACAACACGTAGACAGAGATATGAATAGAACATTAAAGACTGATAAAGATATGAAAGGCACTACATGATACATAAATATCTATTCTATAGTACCTTTTATATCTATGGCACTCAATACTAGCTGGACAGATAGACAGGCACGCAAACAGATTCACAGACTTCTCAGTGCTGTGTATCATAACCTATAATTTTTAAATTGGACTGCATGATTGTGGTTGAAATTTTAACTAATACAAAACAAAAATGGATGGATCCTTGTGTAAATGTAACCAATGACAGATTCTAATGTTACATTAATTTTCCTTTCAGAAAAAGATTACATTCCATTTAGCAGAAGAGAGATCATTTCATCCATTAGGCGAACAGAAAAAGGGAGGAGCAGCCCAGCAATCAGATAATGAGGGCTGCTGAACGGTCGATTAATGCTCCTCATCGTAATCCATCACTCCAACTACTTTTATTTGCGCAGTGCTTCTCTTTTGCCAAATCATAAGTTCATTTTTCAAGAACATGCTCCCCTATCACCACCAGTCATTTGCCTAAATAAGCTCTGTGTGTTTCATGAGCCGGAACTCCAAGTCGCATGCACCACAACAGCAGCAAAGTCTGCCTTCAGTGAATGGCCAGCACACACATTTACACGACAAGAAGCAAGGGGGACATGCAACGGGGGTTCCGGTGGCCATCACATTGAAGTCCTTGATAAAAAAAAAAAAAGGGCGCAGCACAGAAATATCTAAAATGTGCTGAAGTGAAGGACACACAAGAAGATCAGATTCAGGAATGGAAATGTGTGTGGCTCCTCATGGAACCCAAAATGTATTCATATATTCATTTTTTTAACCTTGTGAAAGATCATGGAAAACCATCTCAACAACATTCGGCTTAAGGCAGGAACCAACCATGGACGGGGTGTCACTCCATCACAGGGCCCACTCATTCATTCTGCGCTGGTTTGGAATCATCACGTAAAGTCATTTTAGCATCACCAGTCCATCTGCGAACTGTGGGAGGAAACTGGAGCACCTGGAGAAACCTAGGAGATCCTGGTCTGTCATTGTACCACCATGATGCCCATAAGAACTATAACTAAAATATCCATCTTAATAAAAGGATTAGTGTCTTTGTGTCCCTCTGGTTGCTGTCTCTGTCACTCCAACAGATGGTGCATCAGAAACATTAACACTGCTTTTACGAATCCTATAACAAATGGCACATAACAGAGACATATGGATTTAAGTTCTCCCTCCATCAGATGGCACATTAAAACATTTAATATGTGTCATCTGTTGGAATGCCAACAGATTTACTACTACATGCATTGCAAAATACATTTCAATAGATGCATTACATTTGTCATTCCATCAGATCGTGATCATGCATCTTATTACTACAAATGTTTTAACTGCACCATCTGCTGGAATGACAAAGACAAGGAATTTTATTAAATGCATTCCAATAGATGGCACACTGCAAACATTAACGCTTAGGTCTACGTTGATTTATTTTGAATTAAACCCGTCTTAGATAAGCAGCACAAATATTAACTCATTTTTCAAGAGCAACTATTTTGCCCCACATACATACATCCCAAGGTATGGGGGTGCATTATCAAAATATACAAAGTAATATTCTACCTTATCAGAATAATGGAAATGACTTATTTCATCTCATCGATAGCATTAGTGACTACTTTTTAAATTTCCCCTTTTCATTTATCGATTATGTCTAAAACTCAAGAAATGGGGGGTGATACCATCAGGTGCCCTGTGAAGGGGCACCGGGACCGTACCACCCAATCCAGTGACATTAAAAAAAAGGACAATTCTGACATACAAACAAGAAGTGGTGCCACCTTCTGGCAGAATCCAAGCGACACTTCAGTCTAGAAACTACTCCGCACACACCTCCCACCCTTAGCCCAATCCCACTAACCCATCCAATTTCAAATCACTGCAAACCACATATTAAAAATCATCACATAATGGACAATGTGTTTCAGCAGGAATGCAAAATCCATTAAAATTCAATTTAGCCAACTCAGAAATAAGCAGAAATACCCGTCATCGCTATCAAGAAACAACACCATAGATGCAGGCTACAAAGAGTGATGAGGACACCGATTAGGACTTCATTTCACACGCACCAGGAATCACAGGCCTGCAGTGAGGCCTGTGCAAGAGGTAAATGCAGAAGGGGGAGAAGTAAGGGGAATAAAGCAATCTGGATGGGATGTCAAAGTGATCCTCTCTGATTAATACCTGCTCTAATCTGGGTGCCGTACAGGTGGCTCTCCAGATTACGCCATGTCAGCCCCAAGCACCACAAGCTTGAATCTCAAACCATTCCGTTCTTCTACAGAACAGGCTGCTTGATCCAAATCTGCCAGGCTTCAAGTGGGGCATTCCACCGAGATGGCTCTACTTACTGCTGTCGTCATGTTATGGCAGGTCAGAGCTACGAACATCTCACTGCTCCTCATTATTCTAGATTTCTCTTCTGCCTTCGACACGATGAACGATCAGACCCTGCCCCCTTGCCACCCTCTTTGGCCCTGGCATCACCAGAACTGCCCTCAGGTAGTTTGAGTCCTGCCTCTTGACCAGATTCTACTATGTGTCATCGCATGAAGAGTTGTCAAAAGTTGCACCATGCAAGCAAGAGTACTGCTGGTCCTCTCTTTATACACTTCACTAGGTCCTATTGTCCAGTCCCAAGGCTTCTTTATCAATGTTATGCTGATGATGCTCAGCTGTACCTGTCGCTCAATCACAAAGGACCACATGGCATCTGCTACAGTCTCTGCAGGTCCCACTGATATTGCAATCTAGATGAAGGAACACCATCGCCAGCTCAACCTGTCAGAGAAAGACCACCTTGTAACCCCAGGTGTCCATCTATTCAGCAGCCCATCTCTGTTTGGCTTGTTTTTGCTAACAAACGTCAAGTGTGTTCGTAACTTTGAGGTGGTGATCAATGACCAGCTGTCCTTCATTGACCATGTCACAACAGTCTCTTGCTTTTTGCAGATCCACAAGAGCAGATCGTAACTGACAGAGCTTGCAGCACAACAGCTGGCCAAGGCTTTGATCTTGTCATGTCATGTGTGTGCAGGTCTCTGCTGGCAGGAGCCCCAGCATGCGTCACCAAGCCACTGTAGATGATTCAAAATGCAGCGGCACATCAAGCATTCCACCATCTGTGGTGGGCACACGTCACTTCTCTCTTCTGATCACTTCACTGGCCCCCTATAGCGGCACATTTTAAGATCTAATCCTTGTTGCTCACCTGTGGAGTAGTCAACCTGTATACAGTATATGGAGACACTTGTGAAGTCCTGTGCTTCTTCTCGAACATTCTGGTCTGCTGATGAGCAGTGTCTAGAGATGCCACACAAAATCTCGGTCCAGATTCTTTTCATGTGTATCTTCTGGTTGGTGGAACAAGCTGCTCACCTCTGTCGAATTTCTGAGCCCCTCATAGACCTTCTTCAAACGATAATGGCTTTGATAAGTTTTTGTCATCTGTAACTTGCTCATATTTATTCTGAGCTCTTCCCTTGTCGATTGTGTCACCTTGTACTGTCACATTTGTTCTCAAACAGCCCCTGAGACTGATATTGACTCAATTATGCTGACCTCTTTTGTAAGTTGCTTTGGATAAAAGCATCTGCTAAGCAAAATAAATGTGGATAGGAGCCTCTGATCTTTAAAGTTCTCATTGATTCCTTTCTGAGCAGCTCTTGCTTGTCTTCTTTGATTTGTTGAGCAGACGTCCCTCCAGCCCATGCTGAACACAATTCCCAGGAGTGCCCCTCGCCATTGCCCTTGCAAGTCAGACTGCAGATTTTTTTTTTTTTTTTTTTTTTTTTCTCACAGCTCAGTTGAACGGTGATGAATGCGATGAGTGAACTTCACCTGGTTTGCTTACAAAGCAAACCCTCGCTCACCATTTAATTGGACGGATGGCAAATGCTGCTGAAACACAAAAGGGCAGCCTTTGAGAAACGAAAGCCTGCCTGCCGGGCAGAAGAGGGTGCAGGTGTGCATGGGCATGACAAGCAGACCCAAAGACAGACATCGCCACAGACACGCTGGCCGCTTACATTTTTCTGTTTTTGCATTAAGATTACTTGTCAAGTTTTTTTTCCCCTTCTAGAATGACACCGTAAATCAAAGGGAATCCGCTGGAGTGCCACAGTTTAGACTGCACTATGTGCACAAGCAGCAGACCCCCTCACCCCAGTACGACCCTCAACTGGACTGAGCAGGTTAGAAGATGAAACCATTCTAGTCAAGTTTTAATGATAGACAGTCTGCTTTGGAAGGCACTACATAAAGGAAAGACTGATGCACCAGGTTTACTGATGTATGGGTGAGAGCAAGCAAAAGCCCAAAACAAGCCCACAATGTTACAACCAATTACACCGACGGCAGCCTACAAAGAGAGGACCTACTCTGTGTGGTGTGTGAGCGAGCGGACAAAGAACCAACCTGTGAGGGGTTATCATTTAGATACATCAGTACATCTGGGAGGGCCAAGGCATTGTGGTCATCATAGACAGACAGTTATGAAGGATGCTATATGGATATTCAAAAGAAAGACGATGCATAGACAGAGAGAATTGAAAAGCACCACATAACGCAGAAATACATGGATTTGAAAGGCACTATATAATAGACGGGTGGCACGGTGGCGCAGTGGTAGCACTGCTGCCTCGCAGTAAGGAGACCTGGGTTCACTTCCCATGTCCTCCCAGCGTGGAGTTTGCATGTCGTCCCCAGTGTCTACGTGGGTTTCCTCCGGGTGCTCCGGTTTCCTCCCACGGTCCAAAGACATGCAGGTTAGGTGCATTGGTGATCCTAAATTGTCCCTAGTGTGTGCTTGGTGTGTGTGTGCCCTGTGGTGGGCTGGCACCCTGCCCAGGGATTTGTTCCTGCCTTTGCACCCTGTGTTGGCTGGGATTGGCTCCATCAGACCCCCGTGACCCCTGTAGTTAGGATATAGCGGGTTGGATAATGACTGACTGACTGACTATATAATAGACCGCGAGATAGGAAAAGTACTATATAAAAGATAAAAAAGGTGCTGTATAGTAGATAGACATGAACACTAAATAGATATGAAAATTGTGTTGATTGTTGTAGATTGAAAAGCACTTCATACTATACAGATACAGTGATTTGAAAGGCACTTTATAATATACAGATACATAGGAAAAGCATAATCAAATAGATAAATAGATATGAAAGGTACTATATAACAGATAGGTGAAAGGCACTATATAAATGATAGACGTATATGAAAGGCACTATATAATAGATATAGTGCCTTTAACTTGTGTAATAGGTAGTTATAAAAGACATTATATAGTGGTTAAGTACACAATGTATAACAGACAGATAGGTGAAAGGCACTTTATAAAAGACAGACAGATGTGAAAGGCATTATTCAAATAGATCAATCTGAAAGGCACTACATAGTAGAATTGAAAGGCAATATATAACAGATAGACTTGAAAGGCACTGGCACTTTATAATAGACAGATATATAGTGACTTACACATGTGTAACAGACAGATATGGAAGGCTCTATATAGTAGATAGCTACAGATGAGAGACAGACAGGTGAAAGGCACTATATAACAGACAGATCTGAAAGGCACTTTATACCAGGTAGTATACATAATTAAATAGATCTGAAAGCCATTATACTTATAACAGATTGTTGCATAGTGCCTTGCTATCTACCTGACAGAACTGAAAAGCACTATATAGTAGACAAATAGATAAATATATCTGAAAGGCACTATATCATGTCATTTTGAATTTTACAGTGGTGTTCTTTTAAATTCCTGTAGTTTTGCATGTATGTAACAAGGCTCTCTTGCAATTGGCTTTTGTCTCTATCCTGTATAAACAAAGATAAATAAAATAAATACATACTTTAGTTACTTAAGTGATTTTTGATCTTTGAAAATAGCTGTATAAATTTTAACGATGAAGGCCGCCTGAGAGAATTGACAAATGAAGAAGATCACCCTCTGCTGGCAGGCATGTGCATCAGTACTCCACTGGCTTTCTGAGTCAGCTTGATGTTGCGGTGTTCAGCTGTTCTAGACTGATTTAAGTGTGTGTGTGTGTGTGTTCATTGTATTTCAGGAGCTTTATATTTATACATACAAATTATGAAATTAACTGCTCATAATTTTTATTTTCTGGACTCGGAGAAGGTTGCACTCACAAGAGGCAAAATGCTGACATTTTAATTCATCATTAAATATGATGCATGATGGGTCAGGACTTGCTGCCCACTGCACAGCCCACCAGGCTATCCCAGGGTCCTGGAAAATCCCAACATAGACTGTTAAGCAATCCAAACATTTTTGGTTAAAAATGGCTGATCGATAGAGCTTTTAATTAAAACGGTTACTGAGGACACCCCAAGAGAAAAGAAGGGAATGAACTGAAACGGTGCCTACTTCAGTGCCAGCATCTTGTAAACTGACAAAGAATTCCATTAAATTATCACTGTACATTTACACCACCAAATAAAATTCAAAACCAGATAAAACTCAGGCATGACCAGAAACACTGGTACCACACCAAGCCATGTTGGCATTTACACTGGCACAGGACTTGCTGCCCTCCTATTCACTGGAAAGGGGTAGTGCTGGAAATGTTTGCTTTCTGTACATGACTGGTACATGGTGGGGAAAGCATTGACAAATGAAGCAGCTAGTGGAACATGCAGTGAACAGACAGGGACTGTTCTATACAGTATAGTGCCTTTTATAGCCAGCTCTAATATAAGGTGTATTACAAAACGGGTAAAAGGACAAAGTAATGCAAGCTGCCTTACACTAAATACACAGATATTAATCTAAGGGAAGCACAGGGGGTACTTGAGTTGCCTGTAGGCTCCAGTATTAATAATAATGCATTTAATTTAAATAGTGCCTTTCTTATGATTACATGGTCTGGGTTCAGATTCTGCCCAAGTGCAATTCCTCTTTTGGCTGTCAAACCCGTATGTGTGAAGAGAATTGGTGGCTCTATAATGAACTGGGGGCAGCACGGTGGCGCAGTGGTAGCGCTGCTGCCTCGCAGTAAGGAGACCCGGGTTCGCTTCCCGGGTTCTCCCTGCGTGGAGTTTGCATGTTCTCACCGTGTCTGCGTGGGTTTCCTCTGTGTGGGTGTGTTTGTGTGTGTCCTGCGGTGGGTTGGCACCCTGCCCAGGATTGGTTCCTGCCTTGTGCCCTGTGTTGGCTGGGATTGGCTCCAGCAGACCCCCCGTGACCCTGTGTTTGGATTCAGCGGGTTGGAAAATGGACGGATGGATAATGAACTGGTCACCGGTCCAGATTACCTGCCAAAAACACTAAATGCAGGCAACCAATCAAAAATGACATTAAGCTGGTTCTGGAAAAGAACGGGTGATGTCAAGGGAGGAATGAATGGATGGATGGATGGTTGTCCCAACAGTGATGGTAGGTGGTACCTGTCCTAGTCAGGGGGTCAATGATGTGAAAGGAAAGCAAGGAGACTGGCCATGTGTTACCCCAGTTCAGTAGGTGGCAACATTCCTGTAGTGGAAAGCCCAAGCAATGCTTGGAACTTGTAGTTCAGAGCAGTCCTGCTGGGGTCCTTGAGTGCTGCAGCTGTTCTGGAGGGATATTGTTTGAGCTGGAAGTGCATCCTGGAGGGAATATCATTGTGCCAGAAGTAATCCCAGGTCCAGGCTAAAGAGCTGGGGAGAGTCAGAAGTGGAACACCACACTCTAGCTGTGGACCAGAGGAAGGAAAGATGAAAAAAAAAGAGAAGACCACTAGACTTGACAACTAGAAACCAGCTTCAGAGGTACTGTGTGCTAATAAAATTGCATCTTGGTACTGGAGCAGGTATCCTTGTGAGGTGTGTCTGGGGTTTGGAGTGGGTGACTCCCCATGTGGCCACAACTCACACCGATACCAACACCAGTCCAAAAAGATACACTATCTTTTTCAAAATAAGTAACACTGATCATAAAGCAAGGGATAGTGGGGATGGTGGGGAGGGTTGCATACAAATGTATTGGCTCACTTTCACCTGGTGGACACACCCATACTGTGGGAGAGGATTGTGAATGAGGATTACTCAACAGCAGCCTCTGTTGGTGATCAGTAGTAGTGCAGAAAAGAAACTAGCAGAGGAGACAGAAAGGACAGGAAGACTAATTACCCAAAGTGACACAATCTGAAAAAACAAAAGTAATTCTTTTAAATTATGTACTTCTAAAGAAAACAATGTTGGGATTCCCAGACCTGGCCTAATCTTCTACCAGCAGCAAAAGAAAGCAGTGACCTACATACAGTAAAGCAGTGGCAGCAGAAGAAGCTAATGACTCCAGCTTTGAGTCTGCAGGACGACAACACTGAAAAAGAGGAGGCTGCGAGCTCAAATTGTCATTCACTTTCATCATCATTTAAAGGGCGGGAGAGAAAGCAGCTGCTTCACAGCTACAAAAACCCAGGGGTCTGACCTCAGCCCAGGCACCATATATGTTGCGGGTGCATGCTCTCTCAGGGCTCAACTCTCAGCTTTCAACAGTCACTCTAACACAGATAAACAGATAGACAGGAAAGGCACTATATTACCAATACAAACATAAGAAAATCACAATATAGATATAGAGATGAAAGACGACACATAGATAAACAGATATGAAAAGCACTATATTACTAATAGATTTGAAAGGCTCTATATTACGAATAGATTGATAGAAATCAAAGTTATTATATAACAAATTCAGAGAGTAATAGATGGAAGGGAAAGGCACTATGAGAGACAGAAAGACAGACAGACAGACAAACAACTATATAGCCATGAAAGACAATGTAAAAATACACATAAAAGGCACAACATAACAGATATAATAGACAGGTAAAGTTGAAAAGAACTATCTATGGTGTTATTATCACTTCTATCTATGTGTTCTGCCTTTCAAATCTATCAGTCTCTCTATCTAAAGTATAGAGATTTTCAATGAAATAGACAGGTAGATTTGAAGTGTGATAGACAGATATATAGTATCTATCTATCTATCTAATAGTTAGTAGACAAACAGAAAAAGGTACTATATAATAAATACAGAGAGACAGAAGTTAAAGGCACTCAATACATAGACATGGAAGGCACTATATAATAAATAGAGTGATAGATAATGAATGCAACAAACTGTATTACAAATAGATAGATATGAAACACACTATATTACTAACAGATAGATATATAGAAATAAAACACACTTTAAAATAAACAAAGACAGACAGAAGTGAAAGACACTACGGAAGTAGCTGAAGGAGTCCCTTGAGTTATTCTAGAGATGTGGGTATAATGGAAGAACAATGAGGAATGTACAATACAAGATTCTTCATCCCCAAACCTGAAGCTGCTGACAGCTCCTATGAAGACCACCACAGTGCTGTCTGTTCCTTCTGAAAATGGCCACATCAGACTGAGACTGGAATAACCAAAACCCCCAGTGGGCACTGTGAGTTGATGACCCCAGGGATTTTGTAAGTGTGGAAGTGCAACAGAGAACACCAGATGGGTGCAGTCTGCAACCCTGGACACGTCACCAAGCCCCCCAGGTGCAGTAATGCTTTATGATAACTTTCATTTACAAGCATTATGTAAAGCTTAACAGACAGTTGGTTATTAATGTCAGTAAATGATGATTCATACGTTGGTAATGTTTTACAATATGCATGCACGGCCAAGCAGGTCTGCCTGTTTAGTTCTATAAGGGTGCCATACTGATAACACAGGTTGGCTCAGCACCACCTTCAGATGAAACCCATGGACAAGCAGTCAGGACGAGCAGCCGATGCTACAGTGGAAACCATAAAGATTAGTGTTCAACCAGAGTATGACATCAAGTATGGCATCTACTGGGCCAGGAGCTTCAAACACTGGATACAAAAAGAAGATCATGAGTTGCTCATAAATCGATTCCTTCTTCATCCACACACACAATGACCTGTAAAAGCTACCATCACACCACCAACCCAATGGGCAGCTCATCTACATCTTTATTAGCCATAAAGATCAGACAAATCCCTTCTTCATAAATACCCTGGCAGCTGCGACATCACGCACTAACATGCATGATCTGGGGGCCCAACTAACTCTTTCATTTATGTTTCTTAAGTCATAACTTGACAGCCTACAGGAAATCCTGAATGGTGGGCAATGAGGGTATCCCTTTTAATACCAAGTAAAGCCATTTATACAGCAGATTCATAAAGTCTTCAGAACCCTTCACCTTCTGCACACTTTATTGTGCTGCAGATTTAATTTTAAAAGGAGACGTGTAATCTTTCCTCCATCAATCTACACTCAATATCCCATAATGACAAAGTGAACATGTTTTTAGAATGTTTTGCAAATTTTTTAAATATCCAAAACTGAAATCTCACCTTCCAAGTGGTATTCAGACCCTTTCTTGTGAAACATCAAATTGTGCTCAAGTGCCTCTTGTTTCCTTAAAATTCTCCTTGAGACATTTCTAGACTGGAGTCCACCTGTGGCTACTTGAATTGACTGGACATTGCTTAGATGTGTATAGGATGTCCACAATTCAAACTGCATGTCAGGACAAACACCACACCATGAAGTCCAAGGAATTCTCTGAAGACCTCCACGATCCAGTTTTGGTGAGCCATAGATGAGGGCAAGAGGATAAAACCATTTGTAAAGCTTTGACTGTTCCCAGGAGCACAGTGGCTTTAGGTGGAACCACCACAAATCTTCCTAGAGGTGGCAATCCAGCCAAATTGAGTAAACGGACAAGAAGGGATTTGGTCAGGAAGGTGACCAAGAAGTCACTCTAACAGAACTTCAAAAGTCTGCCACGAAGATGGAAAAACCTGTCGCAGAAACAACCATCTCAGCAGCACCCCATGAATAAGATGTTTATGGCAGAGTGACTAGCAGGAGGTCACACGTCAATAAAAGACATAACAGCCCGCTTGGAGGTCACCCAACGGCATTTAAAGGACTCCGAGAGCCTGAGGAAAAAGAATCTCTGGTCTGATGAGAGAAGAATGTAACTCTTTGGGCAGAACTCCAAGCACTATGTGTTGCAAAGTCCAGGCACTGATCATCACCTGCCTAACACCATTCCAGTGTTGAAGCATGGTGGTGGCAGCATTGTGCTATGAAGGAGCAGGGACAGGGAGACAGGTCAGAATTGAGGGAAGGATGAAAGCACCAAATATAGAGATTACCATAAAGAAAACCTGCTCCAGAGTGCACACCACATCAGACTGAGGCAACAGTTCAATGACCTGAAGCATACAGCAAAGACAACACTGGATTAGCTTCAGGACAAGTCAGAGTGTGTCCTCGAGAGGCCCAGCCCACCCAGGAAGAGTGAAACGAAACTGCACAAATGCAGGTGTGCAAAGCTTGTAGAAACTTAGAAATAACTGAAGTAAAGGTCTAAACACTTATAGTAATGAGAGATTTCAGTTTGTGATTTTTAATAAATTTGCCCTTCTTAAAACATGTTTTCACATTGTCATTCTGGATTATTGAGTGTAGACTGATGGGCACAAATGGCAAATCTGTCAACTTAAAATGAAATCTACAACAAAGTGTGCAGAAAGTGAAGGGCTCTGAATGCTTTTTGAACCCCCTGAACACACACCAGCGGCCCCCCCAACTCTTTAATTCTTCTGTTTGCTTAGCTCACAATTTGACAGCTTGCAGGGGACCCTGATGGGTGGGCAGCGAGGGCATCCGTTTCAACAAAAAGTGAAAACATTTATACTCAGGGTCACATTTGGAAAGTAGTTCCATTCTCCTTCTATGCAGTTCTCATCCGAATTTTATGGTTAAAGTCTAAACTGGTTCAAGCAGGTCTTAGGACATGTCAGGCGAGTGTACTGACACACACAACATGTGCCCAACAGCAGTATGCTTTATGTGAAATGTGTCTGCTTCGCCCAGACTTTCCCATTAACAGCTCCCCAATGGCTTCCACAAGCTCAGCCACGTTATCCAATTTTCTTCTCTTTAGGAAGAGACTCATTCCACCCCAGGGAATGCATGGATTTGGACCCCTGCTAAAACGCTGGAACCAATAGTGTGATGCTAAAATAAGAATATGAAAACAGACGACACCCTTATTTGACAACGGCTCAACTGACATGTTTTCACAGCATTGTTGTAGTGCAGAGGCAAAAATAAAACCTAAGCAGACAGAATCATCTATTTTAATGCATGATGGATGATTAGTTCACCGATCCTCTTCTTTACATCTCATCTTTCTCCTCTCGCTTGAATAAATTTAGATATTTCATAAGAGGAGACATTTCTAGGGAACTGTAACTTCATGAAGCTGTTATCCTTCTCTATGCTGCCACATTGAAATCTTAAAAAAAAAAAATAATAAAGACTTAAGTTAGATGACTACCAGAAGACCACGAGCACCAGCAATACAGATAATGGCAGAAAAAAGGAAAAGCACAAATGTGTCGACTAGCATTCAGAAATCAAAAATTACATCCACTCAAAATACAAGCACCCATATGCTGAGGGGGTTACCCCTGGCTTCCT
>JANRMT010062840.1:54340549-54356875 GCA_026402145.1 Polypterus bichir lapradei | reverse complement strand
ACAATGGGTGAAGCCACAATGGGTTCCCTCCCCCCCCCCCCCCCCCCCCCCCCCGCGGGGGGGCATTACAATGGCATTCCTTCTGTAAATCAAGATTTTCTCTGCGGATATGTCAGCTTCGAGATTTCCGGAGTGCAATACCTTCTTTTGCAAAAGTAGGCCACTGCATGCTGGTGCCCACAGGGAAAGCTTTAATCTTCTAGCAGATTAAATAAATTCTATTACAAAAAAGTGCTTCTATATCACATTATTGTTCATAAGCAATTATGTAAACAGAGCACCTTAACTGTGGACTCATTTAGAATGTGGGATGATTTCAAACTAATTCAGTGGACGCCACTCCTGTGGAGGAGCAGGTTTCAGGTCACTGAGGATGCATTTGTGCCTCAGGGAGACGAGTCAAGCATATGCACCACATACACAACATAAAAGACTTTAAAGATGGTATAAGACTGTTGCTGGCCAGCTGTAGCAACAGTACACATCAGGTTAACAACAGGGTACTCACGTGGTCACCCGAAACCAAGGTAGCTAATATGACTGGGTATTACAGGACTCATAATTAAATGGGTAACATGGCAGAGTATAAAGCGTATCTTATGTACTTGCAAGGTTTTAATTGTATTCAGACTGTCAACCGTCAGTGACAGGTTTCTTACCAAAGTGACAATTCCTGCTAACAACTAATTAGTCAATGCAAAGAATGGTTAATACCAGCAAGATAAAGGGGTACAAACTGTTATGTAGATCAACAAATCAAACACATGGTACACACCAGATAGTGTGCCAAGTAAAATAATGAATGCTGGCTGACATTTTCCATCCATCCATTATCCAATTCAGGCAGGGCTGAGCTTATTCTTCCAGTACTGGATTTTGCAGATGACCGTACCCTGCTTCCTCATACCCACAAAGAGTTGCAGGAGAAGACCAGCATTAGTGCAAATAAATCAGCTTGACTGGGCAAGTTCCTTAAGGTAAAAGTTGTAAACAGAACCCACAGCATGCTGAAAGGTAAAGCACTAGAGAAGGTGGAGTGCTTCATCTGCATTGGCATCATCACTGATAAGCAGCAGTGGACATCAGAGTCAGGACTGGCAAGACAAGGGCAGCTTAACTCCATCTAAAGAACGCTTGGAGCTCCAGGGACCCGTCTATTGCAATTAACATCTGCCTTTAAACACCAGCGTCTGCAGGAGGAATACTGTCACCACCACTAAGAAAATCCAGACCTTTATCAACACTTACCCGAGAACGATCCTCTAGATACACTGGCCTGATGCCATCAGCAACCAAGAACTGTGGCAGCAAACAAGACAAGAGCCATGCAATGTCCTGTGCCCACAGCCATGGTCACCAACTTCCATTTAAGGAAGATTAAGCCCAAAGGTGATGCAGAGGTTTATTTAATATAAAGAATTACGGTTTCCAAAAGTGTAATCGATAGTCATTCAATAAATAATGCTCCTTTATATACATATTGTGTCATTAAATGTGTCCTAGGCAGCTCCATAAAAAAAATCCAATAAATAAATAAATACAGTAAACCCACATCCTCCTTATAAATTTTTATAAAAGTGAAACCCATTTCACAGGACCCTTGGTCTAATCACACATATTTGCAGATTAGGTCCTCGATGCAGTTGGCAGGATGGGGTGAGGATGAAGACATCAGGGTGTTGCATTTGCAGCCATGTGCACATAAACACGTGAGATGGAGCAGTAACAAGTCTGAAATACCCTTAGCTGTCTAGGGCTGCATGCACACTGCACTGAATGGATTAACCTGCATCTACTGGGGCACTAAAGAAGAGTGGGAAAGCCATTGAACCCCACTCATTATGGGCTCTGGGGCTACAGTCGTTCCCCATAAACTACGAATTCCTAGTAAGTGTCGGTCATAAGCTCGCCCATTGTACACACTGCCAATGATATTGCTGGTTTAGCGAGGTACCTGAACCTGCCCAGTTACAGTCCCTTGTGGTATCTGGTGGAGCACCCAGAAGACAATCGGACTTGGCTATAGAAGAAGTAAAAGTCGTAACAAGGTTACCATACATGAGGCTGTGGAAGGTTTACTCCTGAGGCTTAAGGGGTGAGAGGAGAAGGCTGTAGTGTTTATCTGACCATATCTCTCCCTTTGCCAGTCCCCACCACATAGGATCCATCATTCAGTATCCACAAGTTCCATATCTACAGGGTTTTCAAGAAAGTAACCCCTAGGCAGATAAAGAGAATTGACTGTACTTTTAAAACAACAAAATCCTTCATAAGGTATTCCATATCTCCTAGTCAAGACATCACAGTGGATCTCCGTTGTGTAGCCCGTTGCATCTTAGCCTGTCACCTCAGTCGGGAACCTGCAGATTGGAACTGCCACCTCATTCGGTGCCCTGTAATACTGCACTGTCACCTTGATCGCTCTCAGCAGCTCAATGAGGCTTCACGTCCTCAACACTGATGCCATTACACTCTAGTTCCTCCTTTCTATGTGCCGTTCCAGCACTATCTCCATTATCATCTGCTCACTGAAAGTACATCAGTAGACCCGAACAAAACCACACTCTAGAAAGCTTCACACCAGCCATCAGTCAAGCTCCCTTATGCAACTTCACAGAGCCAACGCTGCCTCTCCTGTCCTTTCAACCTGGAATTCCTCTCAATCCCAACGTCTCATGAGTGGCCACTCATTTCCTTTTTGTTCTTCAATCTCGTCTTCTCCAACCTTCTTTACCCTTTTATCCCTGCGTACTTCCAGCTAGCACCAGTAATTACCATAATGCTTACCCAGTAATCAACTCAATCAGGCTATCACATGTGTTCAGGTGCACAACATAATGAAGTGTAGGTTAATCCGTTGGAAGGAGCTTAAAATCCAATAAAACAACTAAATAAATTAACCCATTAAAACACCCCATACTTGTCTAATTACAAATCGGTGAAGGAAGAGATTCTACAGAGATGATGGAGTTGAACAAGTAACACCTTCTGCAGCCCATCTTCTAGCATTATCAAACAAGCCATTACATTATGGAACCCCCACGGAAAGAGGAAAAGAGAAACTCTTGGTGATGTGACATGAAAACACCTGGAGAGACTGGCTCAAGGCCGAAATGCCTAGAGAACTCTGGTTGATGGAATATGCTACATCTAAAAGGGGTGATAAAGGCAAAAAGAGACACAGAACACTAGATGTGGATGGGATGCCAGGCCAGCACAGACCCATACTCATTTATCCCTTCTAAATTAGTCAGCATTCCAGCTCCCATTATGCCCCAATAGATTTAAACTACTGGAAGTTTTCACAGCTCCTCTCCATTTCTACACAGGCCATAGCAAACATGAGATTAAAGACGCTCATTTCTTTAAAACACTGCAGCCAGCTGAGCAGCTTAACGCCTCGATGCACAGGCGCTCTAACCAACTCCATCACCCGCACGTCGATTCTTGGAAATCGGAGCTGCAAATGAAGCAGACGCAGTGGGTTCTCTCAGCTGGGCGCAGAGCCGTTCTGAGTCAGTAGCTTTGGCAGGCTAGTATCCAGCACTCAGATAACGAAAAAAAGACTCCAGTCGACCTCTCGGGTTAAAGACAATCATAAAAATTGAGGTGGCTGACAGAGATGGACTCACTTCAAATTTTACATACAAGACTAGATGCTATTGGTGCTAAATATCCATCCATCTGTCCAATAATGACCTGGTGAACCCAATCATCCCTCCATTATCAAACCAAGCAATACTTGATATAAGACAGGAGTTCACCCAGGACATGGCACCAGACCATCGCACTAGGCCACTTTACAACCTAACATTCATGCCTTTGGGATGTGTGAGGAAAACTGAAGTGCCCACAAGATAGCAGTACCACCACAACCACTATTAATCCAGGACTTCATCCACAGGGGTGACGCTCCTGAAAAATCCCCACTGATACAGAAACTATATATACTGAAGCATTAATCCTATGGATAAAATGGTGTTAGGCTCCAGTAGGACAACGGCTTGGGGAAGACCGGTAGACGCATGTTGATCCATTCAGTGTAGTGTGTGTGCAGCTCCGAACATCTACAAGCATCCCAGACCTCTTATTGCTCAATCTCATGTTTCTCTGCTATGCGAGAGGCCTATTGGTATATTTTCTTTTTAATTGGGCTTTCTCGTAGCTACATTTTAGTTCTGAGTCTGTCTACCTTTAATAAATAATCAAAGAAAGAAATAAAGAACAACTTAAGAACATTTGTTAGGCTGAATGCCTGGGTGATCATTTGTCCTGGGACCCTTCACAGATTTGGTGTTTTTGTTTTTTTTTTCTGTCCACCCAGGCTAACTGACCTTATCATCATGCTGTCATTTAAAGACTTAAAAGAAAATCAATTCTATATTTAAGAACTCTATTTCTGTCAACTATATGTAATCTTAGGTAAGTTTGTATTATTTTTTTGGTGTAATATTTATGCATTTTTCTTATTTAATTAAAAATTTTCTTTGCATGTGTGACAGATAGGGGGCGCTATTGCTCCCTTGAACCCCTATCAAAGACTCCAGACACCAGATAAAATTCCAATAGTTTATAACTTTATTAAATCGCCGCAGTGCACAAAGCACCCTCTCCTCCACTATACTCATATAAATCACAATACTCAATCACAAATACAATCCTCCGACTCCCTGACGTGTTGCCCTCCTACCACCCAGCTCAGCTCACCAACTGGGAGCTCCCACAATCCTTTTATATTCCCTGACCCGGAAGTGTTTCCAATCCCCAGTCCATGTGATCTTGTATCACTTCCGGGTCAGGTAAAAAGTCCTTTTCTTCACCCCGGAAGCACGTCATTCCCCTTGTCCATGTGACTTGGACGTACTTCCGGGGCGCAGGGTAAATAACCACTGTTCCCCCCATGCAGCGTCTCCTAGTGGCCCCCATGGCATCCAGCAGGGCTGCGTATAAAAACTGCAATGTCCATGATGCCCTGCTGGTCTTCGGGGAACCTCCATACTGCAGGGAGGGCTCCACCTGGCGGCTTGGGGGTATTGGCCAGGATAAACGGCCGGCCATACACCACACATGTAACTACTTCTTTGGCATCTTATAAAGCTCTTTGAGTACCACCTTTCATATGAAAATGTGCTATAGAAAGAAATGTTATTGTTTTTTCCTCAACTTATTTAATTATGTAAAATAAAAGATATAACCTGGTCAGCTGCAATGCCATTTTTGGTTGAGCTGCATTGGGAGCAAAATCATACACATTTAATAAGTTTACTTTGCTCTTTATTTTCACAAACACCTTTAATTGCTTTTTCCTTTGCAAACAAAGTAACAAACAGCAGTGTGGGGCTTACCCAAACAGTCTGACCCAAAACCCACCTGAACACACTGAAGTGGAAAGGTGAAACATCACAACTCAGAGCTCTGAATAGTCCGAGAGAACATGAAGGCAGCCATAAGTTAGCAGACATCTGCTGGTCAATCCATGACAAAACACCTTCAAAGGATAGCAGGAAAAAAACAACAAGTGTCTACTTCTCGTATGGAATAATTATATTTAAAACAATCATATACAGTGGCACGGTGGCACAGTGGGTAGCGCTGCTGCCTCACAGTTAGGGGAACCCAGGTTCGCTTCCCGGGTCCTCCCTGCGTAGAGTTTGCACGTTCTCCCCTTGTCTGTGTGGGTTTCCTCCGGGTACTCCGTTTTCCTCCCACAGTCCAAAGACATGCAGGTTAGGTGCATTGGCAATCCTAAATTGTCCCTAGTGTGTGCTTGGTGTATGGGTGTGTGCATGCCCTGCAGTGGGCTGGCACTCTGCCTGGGATTTGCTTCCTGCCTTGCGCCCTGTGTTGGCTGGGATTGGCTACAGCAGACCCCTATGACCCTGTAGTTAGGATATAGCGGGTTGGATAATGAATGGATGGATGGACTATCATATACACAATTTATAAATAATTTTAAAAATATACTACTTTTTTGAAATCATTTGAAATCTTCATCTCTCAGAGATTGGCTGAGATTAAGCAATTCTGTCGCCACTTGAATTCGGCACCCTCAAATGTATTAAGATCAGCTCAAATTTTTGACTATCACAAAAATAATAATTTTTTTGGCAAACCAGTGTAACCAGTATGACCTTTTTCGCTTTGAGGGGTGAAAGTTTGACTAAAGCCCCTACCCTCTCCTCCTTTCCGACACAACACACCACCACAAAATCCCAAGCCTGAGTGACACCCTGCCAACCGCTAACGAGGCGCCCCCACAAGTGGTGCTGCGGCATGCTCAAGCTCCACTGGCATCTCCCTCTCCAGTCCATCACGTCCTTTTCATCTCAAAATAATTAGGTGGGCCAGATTTATGGCCCTCGCTCCGTTCAGGCAACGCATGTAAATGTCACTGTTTGTTAAGGATGAAAGAAAATTAACTACTCATTTACAAGCCACACTGATATGATATATGAAAGCAGCGCAGGATCTTTCGCTTCACTGTGGCAGTCCAACGGGAGATGTTACAATTAAAATGCCATTTGACCACAGCGAGGCCATATTAGGCAATTCTTTGACTGGCATAAACATACAGCAATAAACGTGGACATCAATCAAGGTGGCCAGCACTAATTTACAGCTAAAAGGCTATTTCTAGACTTGAAGTGTTCTACGGGCCTTTGAAGAAGATGTCACTTCGTAACTGATGAAGTCAGCAGGAGGACTGAACCTTGTGATGAGCGATGCCGGATCCATCTAAACACCCAACCGAGTTCAAACAGACCAGTTTCTACGCTATTGGCACCCTCAATCACAAAGTGTCAGCTCACTCTTTGCATTTGCCTGTTGGTTTATTTGCATCAAGGTGTTAGCCTGCAGCCTGGCATATGCAGCATCACGAGTCTACGTAAACTTCATATTTATTGTATGTACTGTATATTCTGAGTTTTCCTCTGGCTGGTTTTCCTTCCACATCTATTTTAGGTGCGCAGGTTAGCTTAAGTGGCGACCTTAAATTGGCTCCACTGTTTTTAAGCCAATGCATGCATGTGATTTATTGTCCCATCTACGGTTGGTTGCTCCCTTGTCCCCAATACTGCTTTGGCACCCTGTCCATGAGCTGGACTACCTAGGTTTGAGAATGAATGAATGAATGAATAAATGAATGAATGATCCTTACATGGGAGAAAAACTCAATCTAAAAAACAGTCAATGCATTTTCTAAACCCACTCAAAGGTTAGGGTTATGGGGAGCCTCCCAGTCACCTTTTATATTCAAAACTTTGACCTTTTTCTTGGCAAACTCTCAAATTGTACTGCAGAGCCTAATTCAGCTCAAGCAGCAGTATTGTGCATAAGCCAAGACCCCAGCCCGCTCCCCCAGGTCCTGCTGCTCAACTATATTCAGAAAAATAGTAAAATAAATAAATAAATAAATCTGACTTTGGTCATCAGGACCCAGTGCTGCATGGATCTCATTTGTCCACTTCCATCTGGCTATCAAAGTAACAAGCTTATCTTTAGGCAGAATGGCTTTTTTAATTAAGGACTTGTCATTGGGAAACTTCAGCGAATTACAAGACCCCCGGACCTTCATCAACAGTCCCTTTTACCATAACCAGTCAAGTGAATTATTTGTTTAAGTTGATGTCGTAAATGATCAGCCGGTAGGCCAGTCAAGGCCCAGAACTGCCATCTCCTTTACAAAGGCCTCCTAATGGGGTACAAGGTGCGATTAGAATATAATTACTGCTGGACACTCATCTAACGGGGTGACAGACAGCCAGCTATTAGTGCCATCCAGGTGACTTTCACTGAAGTCGGAGCCGATTTCTACAGGCCACCTGACTCCACGGGTCCTGTGTGTCACTTATAATGGAGTGGGCACAGTGCACGCTAAATCACCATTTGGTAAAAGTTCCAGTTTTTGTCTTCTCAACTTGTGTGTGTGAGATCATCAAGGACCTGGAGGGTGAAGTTCCTGCGCACCTTTCCACTTTATGGTTCATTAGGTGGGCAGCGCTAAATAATCCCCGAGGTTTGTGGAGATGGAGAAGGCCTCAACACAAACCTTTAGGGGAAAAGGCAGCATATACCGTATTCTTCATAATGAACCCTAAACAATGCTTATGAACACTTAAGGCATGGAACTAAAGTCATTTCTGGTAATGCCATGATAGACTGAGCTGGTCAGACGCTGCCCCGGAAACGACATAATGGAAGAAAATGACCGATATCTCTGTGACATTCTATAGTAACAATTATGGACAAGACTGAGAGACCTTCCGGGGGCATAAAGTAGTAATTTTAAGAAACTACATGAAGTCAACAATGGTGATGTGGCCCTCTCCATAAATCTTGGCACTGACAGACAGACCCCAAAAAATGCTGCTAGACAGACACAGGAAATGTGTCCCTCATAAGCTCAAACAAGACTGGCATTGTGGACAGGACTGCCCTTAAAAATGTATGTGAGACTGATCCTCCATAAATGTCATGAGACTGGCACTGGAAATGTGTCACTTTTAAACCCATTTAAGACTGTCATTGTAGAAGTTACCCATCCTACAGATCAAAGTGAGACTGGCACAAGAGATGTGACATCTCATAAACCACCACTAGACTAGCACTGGAAATGTGTCCTCCATAAACACATACAATTGGCACTGTGGATGTGACATTCCCTATAAATCTACATGAAACAGGCACTAAGAGAGTGATACCCCATAAAACAACATGAGACTGGCACAGGAGATGTGTCACTCATAAACCCAAATAAGACTGGATTGTGGAAGGTATCCTCCCGATTAATCTACATGAGACTGGCACTAGGAGAATGATCCCCATAAACTTCATATGACTGCCATTGGAAATGTGTCTTTAATATCCCAATTAAGACTGGCATTGTGGATGTGACCTTCCTATAAATCTACATGGAATGGGCACTAGGAGAGTGAACCCCCATAAAACACCATTAGACTTTCACTGGAAATGTTTCCTTCATTAACCCACATTAGACTGACATTGCAGAAGGTACTCACCCTACAAATCCAAGTGAGCCTGGCACAGGGAGACTGATTCCCCGATAAAATATCACTAGACTGGCACTGGTGAGGTAATAGGATGACATTGATGCTGAAGATGTGACATCTCTAAAATCACATGAGTGAGACTGGGGCTCATACTGAGACCCCAGGGCTGTGGGTTGACCACCACAAGTCCCTAATTCCCAACAGTACGATTGAGTGGCACAAGTATTTTTTCATGGATGGTTTTAATATTACAAGCTGTTGTTGAGAGTTGATGCTTATTAATTTTGTTCTCCATAACAACACCAGATTTGTGTTTTATCTCAGCCATATCCACAAACATGATGTAAGTAACAGATAAAAAAAGACAATCTTTGGATGAAGTATTTCTTTAAGCACAATTGTTGACAAAAATGTTTAGTTCTTTTAACAGATTTGGAGCCTGGACAGGTAAAACGACTCAATCAGCACCACCCATCTTGTCAGAAGAGTGATTGAAGTGGCACTCCTCAGGTTAACTGTCCAGAGCCTTGTCCACTAAGCCAAATTGGACACCAAGAGAAGGAACAAAATCCCACCGATCAGAGATTTCAATCCAGTTCATCCTTTCTGTTTTAGGAGTCTGCATACTTCCTCTTCCCAATCATCATTCATAATGCATTCATATTTAAATCAAAATACATCCCGGAATATTTATCTTAATTACGGAACAGCAGGACTTCGATCCAAAGCCTTTCCCATATATGTAAGCTTCACAGATTGCTTCAGGAATGTCCCTTCTGAATTCTCACTGAGAAAGAAAGAAACTGCAATTAAGTATGGTGAAGCCTGTCACTCTGAGAAGTAGCGGAACAATCGGAAAAACATCAGAGCACTCGGGAAAGGCAATGGGCGAGGGGGTAGCAAAGCAGACATTAAGACTCACTAGTGAAGCTGTGGAAAAAATAGAAATGTTAGGTAAAATGTGTAAAGACGAGTTGGCATGGTGGGATTGTGGTTTGCGCTGCTGCCTCACAGAGTTCTTAATCTCTGGCTCAGTCACTGCCTGTGTGGAGTCTCCATGACACATCTACTACAAGTCATGCTTACTCAATATTTGTCATTACTTGTCCTGCAAACCTAATGTTAATCACAGTGTAAGGAGGCTTTATGGGAACGACACATGAGTTACACCTTACAAATGGTTGAAAATGACTGGATGTGGTGCTTAACGTGACTGAGGTGTAATGCAAAGGCAGCTAAACGTTATCGGCTGTGTACAATTTGATTGGCCAGTCAACAGAGAAGTGTGCAGCTGGACTCAGTTGAAGCAAACACAGGTGAAAATGCGACTTCTTTGGGTCCTCCTTTCTTGCTTATATTGACTCATCAACCACGCTGAACCGCACAGCACTCTGGGTGATTCTCTTGATGGAGCACAGCTCACTTACTGCACACAGTTCACCAGTATCTACATATATAAAGACATTACCTTTAAGACCCAAAAACACAGGCACAAAATTGCATTTCCCGTTTTTGTTCACATTCACATTTGGGTTTTATGTTTAAAAGGCATTTGCAAATTTGTCCACTTATTTTTTATCATACTAGTAAAATGGTTTTTCTCAAAATCCATACCAGAAGGAGAATATCACCTGGATCAATCAGGATATTGCTCAATAGGAATGTTAAAATTCAAGAAATTTGCCAAACGCTTAAGTGTAAGGGGTCAGAATCGTGTAAACATTTACACAGAAGTCTGAACTTTAATGTCAAATTGGAGCAACTCACAATTTCTATGTTAATTTTCAGTGTGTCTTTGATGTATTACAGTGTTGCTTTGCATTGTTTAAGTATAAGTCCATGTTTTATGCATATGTTGCATGTTGATGCGGTCACACATGCACATTAGAGGATCATCTTCCAGGCTTATCTGAGGTGCACCATCCTGGGTTATTTTTCGGGTCACACTAATGAGTGCTTGTTTTGCTTTAAGTGACTTAAGACGACTGAAAGGAACAACCCTGATGGTGCACCAGCATGTGTTCTGAGTCCTGTGAGAACAATGCTAAAATGATGGGAGGTAGGGTTTCTGAGGTTGTTAAATTTTTATAACTCTTCAATTAAAAGTTTACTTTTTGTTTTTGTTAAATTCCGGCACCATTTTGTTTTTGCATGTTACACCACAATTTTCTGAGTTCTAAACTTTACATTCTTACGGCCACAGCGAGAGCACAACCTCTGACATCCTAATGTGTGACGGTATTTCAATTTACATGTACAAACTCACTTTACCGGGGTCTGGACTAACTAAACCCTTTTCATGATGTTAATTTAGTTTCTTGCTTGCTGGCTTTTGATCCTCAGCTTCATATTTTTAAAACTTTGATTTTTGGTTAGTAATTAGGACTGGAGAAAAGTTGGCTTGACTTTTTGGCATTCGATCCCAACCAGTATTTGACCATGTCTTGGTCTCCTGGTCCTTTTTTATCAAATCTCTTCTTTACACTCTGAAATAGAAAACTCACTCACTCGATCACTCACTTTGTGTCAGAAGGCAGTGGCACCGCACACTCGAAGGAGGAGGCTTGTGATTCCCTAGCAAATTCTGTTTGTTAAAAAGGGATTAATGTAAAAGGGAATTTGAATGGAGGTTTGGGGTGAATGTTATTGAACTTGGTAAGATCTATTTATGCAAGGCTTTTAGTTTAGATACATCTGTGCAAACATCTTATTACAGCAAACATTAAGAAGTAAGTGGCACATGTTAAAGAGAGCAACACTTACAAATATTCACTCCAAGGTTAATCCACAGAGGGTGCAAATTGTGCATTTGAGCAAATACTGTAAAGTAAATACTGTGCACAAAAGTTGTGCTACTGTAAGTAAGGGGAGCCAAAACAAGAAACACTAAAACAAATCTGTGAAACAAAACTAAATGCTTTATATACTTTCCTTAAATTGCGACCTGAAACACAACCCTCTGGTCTTTTTATTAAGTAAGTAGAATGAGAAGGGTTTAAGTGCAGGCCATTAAGTGTAGATTCACATTACTCTGTAAAAGAAAATTAAAGTACTTAACAAGAAAAGCACTCACAGGTTCCTGGACGTGCAACTCCTCAAGGAACAAAGAGACAGAGGAACCCTTAAGACCACAAATGCCTCGGCTTTAAAGGCTTTAAAGGCAATGCTTTAAAAACTCTCAAAATTTGACTTTAAAAAGGAACAGAAGGATGATGAACATACAGCGCTGCGCACCACCAGCCTACCTGTACGCAGATATAGCAGCCCAGGTGTAAGTCAAGCCAGCAATGTCTACGAATGTTAAAGCAGCAAGAGCTCACTGACCTTGACAATTTCTATACTGTATATGATTCAGCTCTGCAGTTTTGAGTTGTTTATTCAGTATGACAAGGAAGCAATAATGAAATCTTGCTCTGTAAAGTGAATTGTGATTGGTGAAGGGGCTTAAGTGTAAAAAGTTTTGTAACTTCCTAAACATTAAATATTTAAATTCCTACAATTCATTTCTATGAGGGAGTTATTAATTTTTCTCACAACTGCAAATGAAGGGACAGGAATTGTAAATGTAGTGTGGCAGGCAGCAGGACCTTCAAAAGTCAACCTGATGTCACATTTTGAGAAATTACATGAATAGGACTGACCTAAACCTGAGCTTTGCTGGGCTAAAGAGCCTATTATTGTCAAACTTGTTCTAATATGAGAAAAGACTTGAACTGTATGGGTTGCAAGTACCTCACAAGAAGGGTGTCCAAGTATCTCAGAGTCATTTCTGCATTCTAAACAAGAACAAAAACAACCCAGGCACTACACTGAGGTCCAGGCTAGACTACCTACTCAGGCAGAGCAAGCTAACTTCTTAGGTTCATAGGGTTTTGGTGTCAGTAGTGGGATTTAACACTGCTAGTCTTGGAGAGGGTAATGTGATGACTTATAAAAAAAGACCTGCCTAATGGGGTATACTTCCTTGTTCATATGACTGTGAATAAAGTAAATGTTCAAGCACTGCCAGCTTTTAAAACACAGACACAGAAGCAACAGTGAGAATCTCAGTCAGGCAGCCAGCAAATAAAGAACTGTACATAGAAACCTCGAGACAGGAAACTATTGTGTAGTCTGGAGACACTAAGATAAGAAGTGTCAGAACGTTCTCAGATTTAGGACACAATACGGTTAGTCCACTAAGCCATGTTTACCATTATATGTAGCAGTCTGAGGTATCCTAACTGCACAGGTCCATAAGGTTTTGGTGTTAGCAGTGGGATTCAAGACTGGTCATCTAAAGGAGGGTGATGTGACAACTGATGAAAAAAAAGAGTTCTGCCTAATGCATAAGGCACACACAGCTTGGGCAGTTGTAATGTGTGTCACCAGTAAATCTTGCACAGAATAAATCAATGGTAAAAGTGTCTTTGATCAATTTTTCATACAGGTTATATCTTATAAACCTCCACAGTTAACAGAGTCGGAGTCTACTGACATGTGCTAAGGGTCACATGGTCATTCAGGCATGGTACATGCAGGCAAAAAATGAGACATGCCTCAGAAGTCAAACATACCTAATAAAAGCTAAGCAGTGTTCCCTACAGGCCAGGACGGGTATTACAAGGCCAACACAAAGTGTACTCTTTATACTACTGTTGAACACGGCGGCATGATGTTTGTGTTTCTTTACCCTGCATGATGTATACGAAAGATAAAATCTTCATTAAGCGCATTTTTACGTCAAGCTGGTCTACCCACCCTCACACTTTCCGGCTCTCGTCTTACATTCTCATGTCTCCCTTCCATTTTGACTTTGCAAAGAGCCACCGCACCCAGTCGTTAATCAGGCTGGACTTCCATTTGGCCAAAGCCAGAGATGCAATCAGCTGCCACAAAGCCATTTCTGCTGCCTAGACAGAGGCTCTGTCGGCTTGGCTCGGTCGACTTTATTTATTTATTTTTCTCCTTCACCCACCCCAGTTTTAGGAGCCGCAGCCAGCCGGGTAATTGCCATTCTCCTTGTACGTTAACGCCAGTCTGGACCGTAATCACATCTCTACACTTTTGCTGAGGGATGTAATTTAGTTATTTAAGAAGCTGCTTAGCAAAAAAAAGGTTTGTGCGCTAAAAGAGACATTGTTCAGGAAACTCAAGGGGGGCAGCGAAGAGGTGTCATAATTAGTCTCTTTTGTACCAAGCAATTAGGCCATTAAAATACACACACATTACTGTGCGGTTTGTATACTTGAGATAATAAAGATTTCATTTTGAATAATGCAGTTTTCCAAAAACAGGCATCACGTAAAAATGGGGAGGGGGGAGGGGGAAGCTTAATGAAGAGGTGCTTCTCCAAGAGGTGGTGCTTCACGCCCAGTGGAAGGCTTTCATTATTCTCATAAAATGACTGGAAAGTGCTTGAGCGTACGATGGCATTGCTGCTATTATCTCATTTTCGACACTGTCAGCTTCACAGCCACAAGACAAAATGAATGCTCCTTCTGCTGCAGTTAAAGATATTGAGGAACCAGAAAAAGAACCCAAAAGCCTGCCAAGCCTACCAGATCCATGCCTACCAGTCTATGCCAAGTATGGAAGGCCTATAGAGTCTTGCAAAAATAAATAAATACATACATATAAACATACATACATACATAAAACATAAGGCCAGAAAGCTTTTGTTTGACCTCCACCTGACTCACAAACTGCTAATGTCCAGTCCACCAAAGGACACATTTCGCTGCACACGACCCTGTAATGTTCACAGAAAGTTGTGACACATTTCTGAAGACTGAGCTACGTGCTGGCCCTTTCGTCCAGTGGACATCATTCTCTGAACAAAGACCTACAATTTCAAAGCCACCCTGCGTCAACTTCCCAAATCCCCTGTGCATTCCACATGACTTTGGGGGCTCTCAGAAGGGGACTTTTAGTGTACTAAGCAAGTTGATTGTCCCTTTAGCCAAACAGTATATTAAAGAGTCCATGTAGAGTGACCGATACGTCTCCCTCACCACAATCTCACTTCTATCTCATAAAGAGAGCTCACTTAATGAAATTTCTACTATCCCCTTTGGCAGTATAAAACTAAAAACAAATGACAGGATGCTATCAAGCACTAAATTTAAATCTTCCGAGTGCTAAAAAACCCCATGAAGAAAATCACAATGAAGCCAAAGTTATGGTAAATGGGGGTGGGGTGGGTAAACCAAATAAGAAATAAAGAGAAAAAGCAGATCTGCCAAAATTAAGGAAATGTACCAGGAGTAAAAGAATGCCAATCCTGACTCTCAGTAGACATCAGACTGGAAATGAGTAACCGACACGCCGCTTATATTTTATACTGAGTATGAATTACAAGGACACATGGGGACTCAAACAGGATGGCAGTCATACTGCTGCTGCCTCACAAAAAGGAGAATGGGGTTCAGGTACCCAGTGCTCTTTGAGTGGAGTTTACATTTTCTCCTTGTGTGGGCACAGATGTCCTCCAGGTGCTCCAGGGTGCTTCCACAGTCCAAAGACATACAGATTAGGTGGACTGGCAATGCCAAAATTGACCCGTGAGTGCATGTATGTTGGGGCATTCATCCTGTGATGGACTGGCACCGTGTCCAGTGGGATTGTTCCTGACTAGTGCCCTATGCTTGTCTGGACAGACCCCAGGTTCTTCAACACCCTGCTCTGGATAAAGCAGATTCAGAAGGTGGGTGGATGGACAAAGAAGTAAATAAATTTATGTACACACACCCATACTACCTTATAATATGTGTTTTCATGCATTTTAATTATTTATATATACATACACACACATACACATCTATCACTAGGTAAAAGAAATATTTCATAAGCAGCTCATGTATTTTATACTGTCCGATGTTTTGCCGCCTTGTTGGGCTTAAAGCATTGCTATTGGTCAAATGTGTTTTGATAATTTCAGTAAGGAAAGCACAGGGTTTGGGGGTCCGGCAATTCTTTTTGCCAATTATGCCACCACAGAGTGCCAACATGTTGTATGTTGATTAGCATATATAAGAATTTCACTGGACTCTGTACAAGTGACAATATTGACCCTATTAACCTACTAAGAAGTTCTAACACTAGAGGGGGGTGTAGTCATGGATATCTCCAGTAAAAAAGAGTTGAGACACTAGAGTGGGATTTCAGTCAGTAAAGAGTGTTCTAAATGGGGGTACCTTCAGTGACACATTTCAGGGACACCATTTATACAAGGTAAGGAAGGCAGAGGCTTCCAGTTAATGTACAGTACATTAATATACACACATACAGTGTGTGTATATATATATATATGTATATATATGTATATGTATATATA